>CAWUFW010017714.1:0-250515 GCA_963921515.1 Calotriton arnoldi | reverse complement strand
CCGAGTTATCGCCATCTTAACTCAACAAAAGTGGAGATAGATTTAACGCCCCATTCACAAGCATGTGCAAACTGCAGACATCGCCAGTATTCCTCACGATAACTTCCTCCAAATTTATCTCCACGGGTTACACCACCAACTAACCCTAATGAGATGCAGAGTAGGCATTCCCGTGCAAAGACACACGAAAACACCACTACACCACTTTCACAACGAACTGCCAGATCTGCGATCCGAACCAAAAACAGGCGATAAGCCACGGTAGGAGCAGGGAATTAACACCTGCCTTTTGCTGGTGTTAAGCAGGATGACTACCTGCTGCATGAAAGGGAGCCCAGCCAAGAGCCACATCTGAAGACCCACAGATGCCATGGAGACAATGATCATGCAGCTCGGACACCCATGAGGGCCACAACACCCACCCCCACCACCCCCAGGCCTGCCACCACCCCCAGGACCCGTCCCGCCCTCCCCCCTCCCGGACCACCACAGAGACAGCGTACACAAAGACAGCGGACCCACCTTAAACGCACCAGCCGTACAGACCGAACACCAGAGGAGGACATTGCCCACTACAGGCCCAAAAGGACAACCATCCCCGCATCCTGACCCACATCGCCCACCTGCTGACGGTACCAACACAGCGCACAATGAACATCCCTCAGCAGACAAAGCTGCCGCCTGGGCTGCACATGTTGGCCTCTGGTACCTTCCAACCCACAACTGCCAGAGTCAGAGGAGTCTCACAGCCAGCCCCATCCAAGTTCATCACACCTGTCCTGGATGCCAACATCAGCCCGGTACCCCAGCACCTCCACTCCACCCACACTGCGCAGGAGCAGCTGGAGACCAAGCAAGGCTCCCACGCCATATCTGGATTCCCTCACGTGTCGGGGGCAATCAACTGCACACATGTACCCCTCGTGCCCCCTGCCGACACTGCACACAACTGCCTCAAGAGAAAGCACACGCATCCCATGAATGTGCAGGCAATAGTGGCCCGCCCCGGACTCCTCAACAATGGTGTGGCCAACTCCCAGGCAGAGTGCATGATTCCTACATCTCCCGACAGTTCATCATCAACTAGCGCTCCCAGGATGGCACCTATGGAAATTCAGTGCTCGTTGGTAAGTCCAAAATGAACACACCACACACCTCCAACCCACAGTCATGCAACTCACAACACTGGCAATGGGCACGCAGCACAACTACATTCAACATGCCACACAACATGCCAACCTACCAGACACAACAACACACGACTCCATTGGGAACCTGGGCTTGCCATGCCCACAACCCAGCCACGGCATGGCACCACAGCCACACAATAGCAGGATGTGAGGAGAGGCTTGGAGCAGGCATGTGCGAGAGTGGCAAGTGACTAATGAATGTGAACCTACCCAATGCCAGGTGTGGCGTGGAGGTGCCGGACAGACTTCAGTGTGCAAACCACGGAAATGGCCATGTGGAGATTAACTGCTGGTGTATGGAGTGTAGTGGCCAGTGGATGCTACCATGTCCTCACAGGCTGTGGGGCAGAACGCGGAAATGTCGCATGTTGCGTCCCCCTGCATGCGCGGGTGGAGTGGGCTGGCCCTGCGTACGCCAGGCCTGCATAGGGGTGTGAATAAAAAGCCTGTCGCACTGGGCGTGGTTCTCTTTCGGAATGGCCAACGCGTCCAGCAGGATCGGTGCCTCCCAGCCTGCCACGAGGCCGGCGCAGAGCGTGGAGGGGCCTGCGTCCCTGTGCACCTGCTGCACCCCGGGCCGCTGGTCCCCAGACCAGTCATGCCCCCAGTGCACCAAGGAGGCTCCGCTCACCTGCTGACACCGGCGTGTGTCAAAGAGGGCCCACCACATGCCGGTGCAAGCTCCAAGCCCCAGTCCCGCGACCTTTGCAGCCTCCGCAGACCATCGCTGGCCTCCACGCCGCTGGCCCACAGTACTCCTTTTTCATTGACATACTCCACCGGCGTCCTCTTCGGCCCAGTTGTGGACACATGTTGAACTGAGTCGTGAGTTCTGAATGGCAGTGACCAAAGGTCTGTGGCAGTGTCCACATCACTATACTCCCTCCGATCAGTAAAGACAAAGTCTGCATCGCAGGCCTGCGACACGTGGTGCCACTAACCCTGTTCAACGCAAGCCGGCGACACGTGGTGCCACTAACCGTTCAACACAAGCCGGCGACACGTGGTGCCACTAACCCTGTTCAACGCAAGCCGGCGACACATGGTTCCACTAACCCTATTCAACGCAAGCCGCGACATGTGGTGCCACTAACCCTGTTCAACGCAAGCCGGCGACACGTGGTGCCACTAACCCTGTTCAAAGCAAGCTGTCGACACGTGTTTGTGGGCCCCTGCAGACTACTGGCTCTGGCCTACCCTGAGCTCCAGTAGGTCCCACATATGGAACTGTGTCCTGAGTCATGAATGGCAGTGACCCCAAGTCCGTGGCAGCGTCCACATCACTAAACTCCCTCCAATCAGTGAAGCAAAAGTCCGCATCGCAAGCCTGCGACACATGGCTGTGGGCCCCTGCAGGCTACTGGCTCAGGCCTACACTGCGCTCCAGTAGGTCCCACATCCAGCACTTAGTCATGATTCATGAATGGCAGAGTCCATACAAGTGAATGCACGGAGAGGAGTAAGAGGAAGATGCGGCTTAGTACGGATGAAAGCCAGATCCTAGTCACGGAGGTGACCGAACACTAGCAACAACTGACCTGGTGCCATCAACCCTGTTCACCGCAAGTCCACGTACCGTGGTGCCACTTAACCTGAACTACGCAGGCCGGTGGGACCATCCAATGTATGCCGGCCACACTCGGTGAATGACCCTGCTGACCGCTGCCTCTGGCCTACACTGCGGTCGAGTAGGTCACACATGTGGAACTGTGTCTTGGGTAAGATGTGGAGGAGTCCACACCATTGGACACGCCTCATTGCAGGCGGCATCCCCTATCAGCACTGGTGCCACTAACTCTGTGCGCAATGACTCATGGGCACTTTCTGGTTGGACTTTGGTGGCGTCTGAGTCCATGGCCTGGGAGTTGTCTGCATCATCATCTGGCTGGACCGGACTTTGTGTCAGACATGTGTCTGTTCCATTCACCTCCACCATAGTGACTGTTTCAGTGTGGTTCTGCCCTCTGCATCATGCCCTGGGGGTACACCGTCCACTGTCCACCGAGACACTCCGCGACAACCCCTTTGTCATCTAAGAAAACCTGCTCTGCTCTCGTGACCCTGCCCCAGTGCCCCGCAAGTCAGCGGCCCTTGGCGGTAGGCCCGTGCAGGACTCTGTGCATCCAGGGCCACTAACTCTGTGCAGCACAAGTAATGGAGCCTTTATGGTTGAATGGGTGTGTCCTTAACGATGTACACTGTTGTCGTTTTTGACTGCACCAGGCACTCCATGACGGCTGGTGTGCACACACCCCACACACATCCAACACAGGTGTTACTCGACATGTGAGCCTGCTAATAAAAGTGGCCGGTCGCACGTGCCCGTAGCCATTCCCACCATCTAAGCAAGTGTGTCCGTGTGGTCATTATGTCAGCATGATGTGCCCGAGCCCTGCAACATCACCGTGTGCTGTCTTCAGCGGACGGTAGCATGTCACCTCAGCAGTGGCTGAGACCTTGGACATGTATCTTCGCCCACCCCCTGCATGCACATGCAGCATGTGCTGGTCCAGCGTACGTCAGGTCAGCGCTGGGGTGTGCTGATTCGGCAGGGGATCAGGACGTGGCTCTGGTCTGGCCTTGAGCAGGAAGTGCGGTAAGTATGTCTCTGTGTGGGGTATTGTCGCCACCAGGGCCACAGTAGTCAATGTTGCAATGTTGCATGCACCAGGAGGGCGGGCACACACGTACGGGGAAATGTAGGAGCGCAAGACCTCTCGGGGTCTTGGCACATGCATGCCAAGTGTTATGTGTATCAGTCCTGCGAATGCATAAGTCAGTTGCCTCAGCCTCTATCGCAGCGCGATCACAGCCAGCCATGGACTGTACACCTGTGTCCGCCCTGTCTGGACCATTGGCCTACACTCATGTGGCCACACACCCTCAAAGGCCAGCTTCACGGTGTTGTTGGCATGCCGCTGGACTTGCGCGGACAGGCATTACAATGGTGTGCCATAGGAGTGCATGTGGTACAACAGCGCAGCGCACACAAGTGTGGGGGCTCGTGGGAGGGAGGAGCAGCTGTGAGGCAACGTAACACACAGTGAGGCCTCTCATGTGCCACGTGCCTGGCATATCATCCATGATTCCCTGGGTCGCAGACATCCCACCACACCCACGACAGGCTTCTGTACATCTCCTGTATGCATGCAGATGGTGAAGTTACTGTAGGGATGAAATGTCCTTTGTCTGAACTATCAGCCGGTAGAACATCTGCAGCTCCGAGCTGGAACTTGCATGTGGCCAGCACCCCTGACAGATACGATAGCATTTGCTTGCGACTCCCACACTACGCACTGCCCGACGTGAGACCAATGTGTATACAGCCCACACGCAAGTCCTTGGTCGTAGTTAGCGTGCGTGATATGGCCTTCACATGTACTCCCACCCCACCCCAGGTCTGCACCCGTTGCTGTGCCATTTCATCCACAGGACTGGCGCAGGGCAAGCCAGTGCCGCTTCTAGCAGAGCCACTGACGCAACGGAAGACCATCCTGGACACATGCTCATCTCCAGTCACGTGGACCTGTACCATGCACGTCTGCTGCATGTACTGGAGGCACTTCCATTGGCAGTGCTGCGGATCAGTTACCGGCTGGGCTTCCGCCTTGTGAACGCCACCTGCGTGCAGCCTGTGTTGCATTGTTGCTCGTGCATATTCGAGTGGACCAGGGATGTCTGCCTCTCCAACGTAACGGTAGCTGACCTGGATTTCGACGTGGTGTGCGCCCCTGTTGGCCCACGACCAGGAGTGTCACCGTGATGCCCGTTTATGGCATGCCTGGATGTTTGGCATGCATGCTGGCAACTGTACCTGGGAGATTGCACGAGTCGTCGTGTGCAGTGACCACATTGATCCGCCTCCCGATTGGGCTTTGATGCTAATTGGGGCCAGGGGTTGGAGTCAGCACATCTGTCCGGGACAGCTGATGGATTACGTCGCCGACATGTTAGATGTGGAGGACAACGATCTCTCATTGGAAATGTTGGCCTATGCTGCTGCACTCGCATTCATGGACGAGTGACAAGGTACCTGCAGCCACAACTGGATGTGACCCATTGCACGTGTCCCGACGCCTGGTTGCAAGTTGAGGATCTGGTCACATGTCCCAAGACGACAGTGGACATGGCTGCATTGGCCTGGACTCCTGATCCATGCACGGACAACCAACGCGGGTTGGCACTGACTTGTGTTGGTGATGGACTCCCCCGGGATGGACATGGGCGCTTTCCAACGTTCCTCATTCAGACATGCTGCTGCATTGTTCTGCATGTCGTGGCACTTCTCTTGGCCGTACTGACACGCACTTGTTGATAAAGTTTCCGCACTTTCACTTGTCTCCAACTGTGTTGAGTCTTGATTTGTATGCCAATGTGTGTGTCACGGCCTATCTGGATCCCTGCCATACGTGCATTACTATCCCATCAGGGCTGTGGGTTTGTACTTGTGCATTATCATGTCCCTGTTTCGTGCTTTGCCAGATGCGTATGGCCATTTACCGGCCACAAGCGGGTGCACTTGTGTCCTGTGTTCGGTTGTGCAAATGTTGCTGTTTGTACCACATTGTGTTCGATGTTGGGGTGCTCTGCTTCCTATGTGTGTGTGCTGCATTGTGTGTGAGATGTCCCTTCAGCTCTGATTTGACTCACCCTTCTCCCTTTCAGGCAGTGTGGTTTTCACTTCTGTACTTGTTCAGTGGTGTGATATTGCCGGGTTGTGTGACTTGTGCTCTTTGTTGGTGTTGTTACTCTTGGGCATGGTTTGTCTGCAGTTGAGCTGTGCTTAATTGTGCATGTGTGCCATTGTGCCCATCTCCTCCCATCCCCCAGTCCCTGGTCGTTCCGCTCCCTGTTGCTGTTGTGTCTGTTGATTTTGGGCAGTTTCCGGTCCCCGGGTCCTGCCACCATCTCCAGACTGATGTGGTGGACACCATTTCCTCCATGTCATCCAGCTCCTGGTGTGGCGCTGGACTCCCACCTCCAGTGTGTATTGCTGCCTTGTGGTTGTTGGCGTGTTTCTGCTTGTTTGTGCATTTCGCATCATTCCAGCTGTTCTGCTTTTCTTCCATTGTCCTCCTCCGCTCTCCGGCTGCATTCACCTTGTCCACGATGGCCTGCCATGTACAATGTTTTGTTGCCAATGGGGCTTGTGGGGTTGTGTACTGGCTCCGGTTGCCTCCATTGTGCTTCCCTGTTGTTTTCTGTTTGGTTTGTCTTTCTTTTTCAGGCTTTTGTTGTGCTTATTCCCGCCTGCCGTGTGTGTGTCGTGGGCCTGGCGCTGCTTATTGCTGCTTTCCTCATCGCGAATGGGCTCATCGCACATTTTTTGGTGTTGAGGTTTGTGTTTTTATCTCTGTCGAGGTGGTTGTATCGCGGACATTGGCCGCGTTTTCGGCAGACTATCGCATGGTACCGCCGTGTTGTGAATTCCACGTTAACACATGGTTATTTTCCCGCAATAGGCCGCGATGTGTAAAGTTGCGTTAACATTTTTTGGAGATGTTTAGCGCACGTTCTTGTGAATATCCTCCACAGAGCATGACAGGGTGAAGCAGGACATGAGACAGAAAGCAAGAAAACAGTGAAAAGAAAACTAGAAGTTGATAAAGCCAAGATCTTGGCTGCGAAACCTTTTGGATTTGCCGATATCTTTTCTATTTTTTATGGCCAAATCAATGAATTCACATGCATCTACGCCAGCCATTTCAAACGGGATTTTGATATTATATAACAAAATGCATTCCAAGATGGCCACTGTGAAAGAATGTGAAATGCTCCTAGGTGGGGGAACACAAGAATAGGAAGGAGACTGAGGGGTATATGTACAAGAATTGCAGCTAACTAACGCTAATGTTAGCAGCAATTTTCTTACCGCTGGGTACCGCTGAAAAGTATCGCCATGGTACCAACGTATTTACAATACGTTGCTACATGGTGATAGTATCTCATCGCGGCGGGAATTGTCGACGTTAAGACTAGGGGTGGGCGGACAACTCCGCTCCGCCCACGGAATGTGCAGAATTTTGCCTGCTGCGCGCTCCGCAAAGTAGGCGGAACAGGCAAATCTCCGCACACTCGGAGCGGAGCTGGCCTCCCGCCCGACTCCCACTCCGCACTATTAAAACATTAAAAATAAGAATTTAAATTTAAAACACCTAGCTTGTCGGCGGCGTCCCTGGCATCCCTCCTTCTCCATTGCGACTTCTTCTTCAAAACTGCGCATGCGCGGGCGCCCGCGCATGCGCAGTTTTCGAGAAGAAGACGTGATGGAGAAGGAGGGAAGCCCGGGGCCGCCGCCGATAAGGTAAGGTGTTTTAAATTCTTATTTATAATGTTTTAATAGTGCAGGCGGGAGGTGGGCGGGAGGCGGGTGGCGCGTAGCGGAGCTACGCGGAGTGTGCAGAGATTGGTTCCATCTCCGTGGCACTCCGCGTAGCCCCGCTACGCCCACTATGCCCACCCCTAGTTAAGACCTGCGTCACTGCGATAAAAATCTTGCCGCAAACGTGAAAAAGTGCCGGCCGGTCAGTGGCCAGAAAACACACGGCAATCAGCGCAACGCCACTTTTATCATGTTTTGCGGTAAAATTAACTACAAAACGCACGCAAAGTTCACAAAACACTCCTAAAATAAAAAACCCAGAGGAAACATGGATGAAGCTGGACCCAGTAATGCAGGAGAGAACAACCCCCCTAACCCCTCAAACAGCCAGGGGGACCAGCCAGAGACCCAGCAAAAGAGGAAGAGGAAAACCAGGTTCAGACAGCAGGAAAATGAGATCCTGATTGTGGAGGTGACAGGCAAACAACACCAGCTTTTTGTCAGCTCCACAGTGACATTGGGGACCAAAAATGCAATCTGGCAGTCCATCGTAGCCAAGGTGAATGCTATAGCAGAGGTCAAGAGGACAGTGACCAACTGCAAGAAGCGCTGGCATGATGCTAAGCACAAGACCAAGCAGAAACTGTACAGCAATCGCCAGGCAGCGCAGCAGACCAGAGGTGGGAGTCCTGCGCCACAGGAGGAGCTGGATGCCTTGGAGGAACAGGTGTCCGTGGTCATCTGTGAGGAGTCGGTGGTTGGAGTCCAGGGACAGGATAGTGCTGAACTTGACCAGCTACATCAGCAATAGGGTAAGTAACAACCAGGGACTGGAGGAGTGAGGGGTGGTGGTGACCAATGTTACTCATGTCCAAATAAATATCCCTCAGTGCACACCCACACTGACTGTTGATCTCTTTCCAGATACAATGGTCACTGGGGGTATAGCCACATATCACTTTAGTCATTGAATATTTTTGAAGACACATAATGGTGATGTCACAGACTTTGAAAGCTGCACATAAAACAATATAATATAGATCAAAAATAATATACATCAGACTACAAAATAAGGGCAAGATGAACAAGCAAAGGGGCATATTGACCAGAGAGGTGGCATTGTGTTGCATTGTCCTCCCTGCATTAACACCACACTCATACAAATTGGCTACATGAGGCTGCATCTCATTGACAACAATATGATGTAGCCTCAGGAACCAGACTGCTCTGTGACTAAAGTTAGCAGGCCACCACCGATGCCGGCACACATGCACCGTTGTGCAGGGGGGCCTGTGTTGTGTGGAAGAATGTGTATGTGCAGTAAGGTCCCCCTTCATGCTCATGTACAATCTTCAACTCAACTCAGACACCCCTGCACAGTGGTGCATGTGTGCCGGCATCGATGGTGGCCTGCTAACTTTAGTCACAGAGCAGTCTGGTTCACAGGGCTGCATCATATTGTTGTCAATGAGATGCAGCCCTGTGTTCTCAAAGTGACAAAGCATGTAGTGCGTCTCAATACCATCAACACATGCATTGCCACAACATAGTGAATATGCACCCTTGCGTCTAAAAGGTGCATATTCCACAATGCCCAAATGCAGCATACTGGAAGGCCAATGTGATGTTCAACTATGAGCAGAATGGATATGCTTAAAAAAGTACAGTGTAAGGACTCTGCATATCCGGAATGTGTCCCATAAAAACAATCTTAATGTCTCGTCTTACTCACAGAACCATACAGTCCCTGTCAAGGTGCATGTCAAGTTAAGTATGACACCGAGCTAGAATAACAATGTGGCACCAATGCATGTCAAATTTCTACATGTCACCTTCACCTTATATGTCAAAATGCACTCACCCACATAAAATTCTCTACATGTGCCATACACATAACAGTAGTCTACAGTAATCACAGTCCTGGTTTGAGATTGCCATTACACATTGATGTGCATGGAAACCAGTCCTTGGGGAAAGTCAACATTGGCAGTGAACAAATAACCAGTCATGTCCGTAAACATCCTTACACAAACAAAGGCATCCAATCAACAGGAGCAGAACAGCATGTATCATCCATGTGTCCATCAGAGGGGCACATTCCCAAGTGCACATCCCCATGACAATCTCACTTGATGTGACGTTGTGGTGGTGATAGTGCCTTATCACCACTTACAGGCCAGTGTAAATCTGCAGGCATGTAATCTAGGCCCACTTACACACTTACACACTTCACGCGGCGTGAAAGGTGAGGGTAATGGGTGTCCACCCTGCAACACCCATAGAAAGACACACTGCCCTATACATGCAACGGTGAAGCCAATAGGAGGCCAGTATGCAATGTATGCAAGGAAAACCATGCCACTTAACATGTAAATAATAAACTTGAGGCACACATGCTACAGCATCTCTCCTTTACATTGCAGAGGGAGAAACATCACCTCCTGTACAGCAGCCTGTCCCACTCTTCAATAATGAAGATGAAGACATCTCAACCATTGACCAGGACACCCTCCAAGACCTGCTCAACTCCATTGGCAGCCCATCTCCCAAAGCAGGGACATCCAGCAGCGCCGAGGTCACTCCACCCCCTCCACACAACACACAGCATCAAGCACCAACCACCACATCGGTCTCCCCGGACCTTGAGGACCCACTTCTAAGATTTCAGCACTGTGTGGTAGAGGTCCAGCAGGAGATGGCTGGTTAGGTGCGGGTGGGGTTTGACAGCCTGGCGCCCAAACTAGATAGGGTCCGTGGGTGTCTTAGTCCCATTAGGGACCACCTTGAGTCCATCACAGGCACCCACAGTCCACTCCATGCTCTCCAGCATTCCATGGCTGACATATCTGGAGTACTGACTCAGAGACAAGAACAACTGTCCAGTCAAAGTGGCTCCAGCGATGTCATCAAGGAGTTGCATCACATGAGAATGATCATGGAGAACATGGAGCGGATGCAGGCCTCACACTTGCAGCCATGGCTGCATAACACAGAGACGTTGCTGGAGTCTTGCAAGCCCTGCAGCTAATCATCACTGCAGTGCTGCCTCAACCTTTGGCACAGATGAATGCTGCTGCACCTTCAACATCCACATCTCACCCCTGAAGAGTCACAGCCCCACAGTGCACCAGCCAACCCTCCATCACACACACGTGATGCACATGACACATCAGAGGAGGAAGATGTGGATGATTCAACAATCTTGGCGAAGAAGTCAGTGGTAGCATTCATCTCTGTCAAATGGACTTTTTCTGCTTGGAACTGTGCCTACCATCATGCCACGGAACTTCTGCTTCCACTGTCCCATGAATGGCTCTGCTACAATCACCTTTGACTTTGAAATGGATTGCCAATTTTTGTGTTGTTCCCAATGAAACTGCAATCAGCCTGCTGACTAAACTCAGCCTCTTCCTCAACATGTCTCTGCACATGTTCCCCCTGGACTATGTCTGGCCCCCTTGGGCATTCACACAATAGTGTGTTGTTGCTCAAACAACTGGGCCAGTCTACAACCCCAGTTACTGCACATGTAAATACATTCAATTAAGTCACTAAGATGTGTGCTGCCTGTGGCCAATTATTTTTAAAATGTACCAACAATGCATGTTCTGGCTAGCCATACTACTAATCAAAGAACATTTTTCACAGGGAATATGCTTACTCTGTGTCCATGATAGGCATTGTGAGGGCCTGACATGTGTGACTTAAACAATGCCCCGATCAGTAATACAACACTGTCTCCGAGAAAGAAATTTACTCCATGCTCATGATGTTGATCGTGACTTGGAACAATACTCACGTCAGTGTACAGCCACATGAAGGGGCATATGTAGCAAGCCCCTATTGCCAACACAAGGTCACTTTTTCCGACGTTGTGGTGGCGATAGGGGCTTAGCCTTAGTCACAAGGCAGGGTTAAGCCACTTAACGTGGCTAAACGCTGATTTGCAATAAGGCCCCCTTTCACACTATGGTTAGCGTGAAAGGGGTGGTGTTATGTTTCATATAGATGCCCTAATATAGGCAGGGATTGAGATGCCCTAATATAGGCATAATCTTTCACCTACATTAGTTCCCTATTCTCCACAATAACGGGCGCTGAGGGCTGAACCTTATCTAGACTGTGGTTTGGGTACAGAAGGAGGGTTTTTCCCGAACAATGGCCTCCTATACCATCTTCGATGTGCTCATCCAGTATGATTAAATATTTATAAGAGTTCTAGGAAACCAGGCAGGGGCTAGGATCCACCTGCATAAACATCTATGTAACCGGTTCATCCCATACGTCGTCTTCATACCCAACAATGGCTAACACAAGACACAAGGGACAAAGGGACTCTATACTTTTCTGTATAAATTCAGCACCTCTTGCTATCAGTAGTTAGATGGAACCGAGACTTTCAGGCCGACACACTGACCAGAGACGCTGAGGCTCCTGCATGCAGTCGCTCCAGCTGACAGTGGTCTAATCATCAGGAGATTCTAGTGGCACTGTGAGCTAGCTAATGCAAAACAGGTTAACATACGCAGTGGGGGTTCTCAGAATCAGTCTGCCACCAGGCCCACAGTGTATGTTATCCAAAAGCGCAGGTCCTGCAGGGGTACTATAGGAACTACACTACTCTGTTGTGGTGGTTGTTCCAGCGCAAAACACATTCCTTTTGACTCAGCCCCCTATGTACAAGGGCAGCGTACATAGGAAGCAGCGCTTAAATTAATACCAGGAAACCTGCTCTTAACTTTGCAAAAATATGAGAAATGCATCATTTCTCCACGTTTCAGCTTTTCCATGTGCACTGCCTTGTGCAGCACACATGGAAAAAGCAAACTGCCATGGATTGTTTATGTACAGGAAGGTGCCCTTCCTGTACATAAACAATCTATGAAAACAATGCCATTTTGTGAGTTTCATGTGTGCTGCATTTTAGGATTGTTTATGTGCAGGAAGGGACACCTTTCTACACATAAACAATCATCCCCTGCACGCAGACACCATTGCACTATGGTGCAAGGGTGCCATGCGTCGGCACTTCACTGCTAAGTGTAGTGCCAGCGCAGGGGAAATACAAGACTGCATCATATCGTTGTACATATGGTGCATCATTGTGTTTCAGAATGGCACAGTGAGGTGTTAAGCCATGACGGCCAATGCCTCACTCCGCCACTTCCTCATACATATGCCCCGAAGAGTCTACTAACAATACGTGATAAATATATACCCAGAAGAACTACCCATAGTCAATGTGGTGGACAATGTTTGAAAAGATGTATGTCGTGGCATGACATATGTAAAGACAGTTCACTTAACATGTCACATATTCAAAAATATCCCATAGAGCAGAAAGAAGAGGAATGGTGTAGTAAAGCATAGCTCAGAAATTGATAATGGTTCAAAGACGTGCCCAGGTTAGCTGTAACGCACATCACTACATCCCTCACCCAACACTTGCCAATTTTGTCGCAGTGTTGTCCAAAATATACAAGGCTGTGCAGAAACATGCAAAGAGGCGTCAGGATGACTTGTGAAGAATGATAAGCATACATCGCCTGCAGCCCCACGTGGAAAGAGAAGCTGTTGTGGAGACTGGTGGAATTAAAGATGTCACAAAGTATCCTGACACCATACCCACAGCATTCAAACAATGCTGTGCAGAGCACATGTCCACAGCGCATCCTGTGTCAATTTGTCCTAGCAAAATAATCACATATGGATAAATATTTCTCAGACCAATCAAAAACTCCTTTCCCAAATGAACTTTGTTCCCCTAAACATCAATAATTTAGTTTTAAACACATTTCAAATGAGGTTTTTGGTAGCCTGTCCCTTGAAGATGCTGCAATCACAATTGTAGACATAAAACTGATTGTGGGGGATGCATCTCCCGTAATCCACTACCAATCCAACAGGACATGTCCACACAGCAAAAAGAATGGGAGCACAAAGCCTCAACCATTGGCATTTTATTCATAACAAAACTCTTAAAAAACTAAAGTAATTATACTTACTAGTCCTAAACTACACTAAACTAACTAGCTTACCTAAGACTATACACATAACAACATATCCTAAACATCAACCCCCTGCCCCCCTCATGGCACACCCGGGACGGCACAAAGACATCTTAACCTATACATCAAATAACTAAACATACATACTAAACAAATATATATTTTTTTGTGTCTTCTTTTATTAACGAGTTCAAAAACACATCAACCCCCCACCCAAAGCAAAAGGAAACTTAAACAAAAGCACAAAAAAATAATATCCTATAATTGAAAAGCTAACTACACCTAACACTACATTATCCCTACACTAAATCTACACTTAACACTAACTAACTACTAAATCTATTAACAGGATGATAAATAGGAGAGGGTAAACTTGGAACTGGACAGGGTGGAAAACTGAACAACCATTGTCCATCAAAAGTGGATCCCCAGGGACCCCTTATGTCCATGAGGTGGCCCCTAATGTCGTCCTGGTCCCGTTCAAGTTGGGCCATGCGAACGTTCAAACTGAACTTCAACCTACTCTTCCTCTTTGTGAGAACAGACCTTTCCCGCTGTCTTGGAGCTCTGGAGGATGTCCCGGGTTGTGCACTCTGTGATTGGGGAAGACTTAGGCGGGAAGATGTGGATGCTGAAGGTGGAGCAGCTCCTGATGGACCTTGGACAGCTGACCTTTTCCTTTGTGTGGGCAGATGGATTCTTGATGGGCCAGGGATTTGTTGGGTCTGACTCTGGTGTGTTAATGATGCAGACAGGACTGTGTGTTATTTCCTGCTTCCTTTGTACTGTCTGTGATGGACTTCCAACGGCCTGCAGCCCTTTTCTCCTGGTACCTCTTGGCCATTGCATTGTACCCCTTAGCCACACGCCTGATGTGCTGATAACATTCCTTCCACAGGAGGAACAAACGCTACTGCTCCGGGGACATGATATCTGACAAAATAAAATGATAAATGTCATGTTTCCAGACTCCAAGAACATGATGGCATAATGCAAAATTGCCACACTTATGAATAATGAGCCATAGCTTACGTGAACATCATCTAAAATAACATGCAACTAGACACATAACCTTTTAAATCATGAACACATCATAGCCGGATTCAGAATAAGATGTTCATGACAACATGATTATTCCTGTGCTTGGACAAGGTAGGCACAGGGTGCAGTGACAAGAGTTCTCGGATTTCTGTTTGCAATTTGGCTCTGCAAATTAACAACAATCAAGGCCAACAGGGGGAGTACAGTAAGTATGAAGTATAACAGGCCCATAGCAGACCCTGCCATTCCAACTAACCAAATACAGTAGGCTGCACAGTCTGCGATCAAGTCAGATGACTAATCACAACAGTGTTAGTCATGTAGTATATTTGAGCAAATATGAAATCATTGTATTGGTGAGCCCTTGGAGGTGTCACCACAGCTACACAACCAGATTAGATCATGTACACATTTTATTGTCAATTTGTGGAACAATGCCTAAAGTTTGATATGCATGCATGGAAAGAGGGCATATGTTGCATGCAGATTTGTGTACAAGTATTAACCATCTCTGCACATTTCTGTGCCATGAACCAATGGGACAGCAAAGCTGCTGTATGTGTACCACACAAATGTCGGCACTGCTTTTAAATGAACTAAATAGCGTGCCCTGGATAGGGTCCGTCCACCTAGGCACAACAAAAACCCCTGTAGGGGTTGATCAAGTCTTTGTAAACTCAATAACGCTTCATCCAAATTTGTAGTTGTGGTTATTTAATGTGTTTTTCCAATACTAATAGGGAATGCATGTAGTATCACATTGAACCACTTGTTGATGAATCCAAATACATGATTATGCATCAAAAATCATGAATATCCATAGTTTCATTCAAGTTCCTCCCGATGCATTTTGGGCATTCAGCCCTTCGTCAGGGGACAGTTCTACAATACAGAAAAACAATAATAAGGAAACCATCCTAATCGCAATCCCTGGTCTACAAACACCCAGGATGTGATGTCAAAAAGTGAAAAGTTAGAACATGCATCAAAACGTATAAGTAGATCAGTAACCATAGATTAAAACCGCGATATCCATGGCAGTTACATTCAACCTGAACCTACTGTGAAGGTGATCCATGGACATAAATAGAAACCGGAAAAAACGAACCCTTGTTTGTGTGAAGTACTTTATAAAGTATAATGCGATAAATAAACGAGCTGCACAACTAAATCCAATCGACGCCATGAAACCTCTAAGTCCAATGTACTGAAAAACATGTGAAATAATAAATATTATAACGTGTGTATTAGTATCCATATAGTTAGCATGCGGTAAACATGACGATGTTGCCAATACAAATGCGGAGCGCGAGATTGTGCAACCGTATTAAAAAGTGTTCAGGGTGAGAGTAATCTTGTAAGTTTAAAAACACGCCGTTAAACTTAGCCGTGTGCGAAAGTGTGTCACAAAAATAAACGTGGCTTGCTCGCCTACCCTTCCTAACATGCGCCCGACTATACACCGCGTGAAGCAAATAAAACAGATTAAACATTAGTACTTACACGTCAACGAACGTGTAGTGACTTGTTAACATGCAGTCATTTTCCAAATGGCTCTCGGCAGACATGCAAAGGCAGTAATTTTTAACCCGGGGAAGTTCGACAACAAAAAAGGACCACAGAAACGGGAGCAAGCTGAACAGCAAAAATGGACTTAAGTACAAAAATGTAAATAGTGGCCATTTTGAAATGTTAGAAGCTCATAGCAAAAGTATGAATATTGAATAAAAAAATGGAAATAGTGTCATTCTTATACTGACGGTTGAGTAATATGACAAATAATAAACCAAATGGTAAACCTTGAGTGTCACACATACATATAAGCAATAAAAAAGCTAAATATGTATGCAATCAATCAACGGTTGCTGAAAATCACAAATAACATTGAAATTCCATCCTATGATTCATTCCGTGAGGCCTCAGTTCGTCGAGGTGTTTAATCCAAAAGTTCTCCCTTTGTAGTAGACAGTTGTTATTGTCTCTACCTTCTCTTTTCTCTACAACTTCCAAAACCAGAAATTTGAGTTGACTGATGTTGTGACTTTCTTCCAAGAAATGACTAGCAACCACAGATTTCATATTCTTAGTTCGGATGTTACTCTTGTGTTCATTTACCCTTGTCTTGATTTTTCTCTCAGTTTTTCCAACTTATACTATGCCACAAGGGCATTTCAGCAGATAGATCAAATTCATGGTGTCACACGTTGCAGAGACTTTCAAGTTGATTTTGGTGCCCTTTCTGGGGTGCGCCATTATTGAACCCTGAAAGATGTTGTGACAATTGTTACAATTGTGACAGGGAGTTGTGCCTTTGTATTTGTGTTGTTGTGATTTCACCTTACTGGATGTCAAAATCTCTTGTATGTTTTTTCCCCTCTGAAAGGCAAAGATCGTTTTTTCTGAGAATATCCCCTTGAAATCCGGTTCCATTGCCAGAATAGGCCCATGCAGTTTGATGGATTTTTTGAAAAGGCCACTCATGGTGGAAAATTTCGACACGCACCACCATCCGATTCTGTATTTTCTTTGTTCTGCTTCTATAAGCAGTTCACTACGAGTTTTAGTCAGGCTACGACGAAGCTTAGCTTGTTCCAATATCTGTGTTGGGTACCCACGATCTGCAACACGTTCCATCATGTTTTCCATCTGTTTGATGGATGTTGTGGGATTGGATACTATTCTCTTCACTCTCAATAATTGGGAGTATGGCAAATGATTTTTCAGGTATTGTTGGTGAAAACTGTTATAGTGCAATGTGTTATTCCGATCAGTGTGTTTTCTAAAAATATCAGTTTCAAATGTATTCTGGGCTTTGCTGATTTTTACATCCAAATAAGTAATACTCTGTTCCTGGATGTCATAAGTGAATTGAATTCTCCCATTGATTTCATTCAGTGCAGATAGTGCCTTGGAAAGTTCCGCGTATGTTAGAATAAAAATACCTTGGCATGTGTTTTCCAGGTGGAGATGGATTAGATGTTATCTTCCCTCAAATTTATTCATGAAAAGATTAGCATAGGCCGGCGCGGCACAATTGGCCGTAGAAGTCCCTCGACAATTGTAGGAACCACTGGTTGTTCCATTTAAAATAACTTTGATATAGAGTAAAATGCAAAAGTTCCATCAAAACAAGTTGCAATTCTGGATCCAAATTAGAATTGAGTAATGTATGTTCAATGGCTTCCATCCCCAGATGATGGGGAATCGAAGTATATAATGACTTCAAATCTACTGTAGCACAACAGAATGGATTCATCTTCTGTGAATGTTATTTGACTGATCCTAGTCAAAAAGTCAGTTGTGTCTTTGATATATGTCCTCATTTTGATAACGCTGGGTTGAAGGTAAGCGATCAAGAAATTTACCAACAGGTTCATGTAGACTACCTCTTGTTGACACTATAGGTCGAAATGGTGGATTGTGTAAACACTTGTGCACTTTGGGTAACTATATACAAGGAAGGACTTTTGGGATTATTGTGAATAAGAAATCTTTTAACTTTTTCATTGATAATGCTGTTGTTCATAGCCTTATTCACTATGTTTTTCAATAGATTCAGAAACTGTTCTATTGGATTATAATTCTAATTTCACATAGATCTCTTGGTCTGATATATGTGCTTCAACTTGTGACTCATAAAATATCGTGGTCCATCACGACTCAATGCGCCCACCCTTTGCTCAGCCTTCTGGCAACGTAATATCGGGATTATTTGCAATCTCTTTCAAAATCCCAAACTCCTTGTTAGTTAGATTTTTGTGTTTAGATTTTTTATGAAAATTCAATTTCAAGATGTCTTGTTTAACAAGATTTTCAAAGATGTCCAAGCTTTTGTGGCTCACAGGGGCAATGTAGGTGCTCTTAATTTTTAAGCCACTTAACATGTCCCCCTCATTTCTATCTCGTTCTTCGAGTACATTCTCAAAATAATTTCTTAAATGTAAGTTACGCATTAATTTGAACAAGCTTACTTCAAGTTCAAGACAGTTAGTGTGACTTGTGGGAACAAAAGAAGTGCCTTTCTGTAGTGTATTCAACTTGATGGGGGTACATTGGTATGATGAGATGTTTATCACCAGATTTGTGTCAGTCATGTTTTCTCTTCCCCTTGGTCTTCTTTCCTATGTTCGTAGTACTTCTTGTTTCTGGGTGCTCTTTCTCTTTTTCTTTTTCCTCCGGGGTCGTTCTTTGTCTCTCTGGCCTGACTCTAAAAAAGACACACCAGAAGTTTGAGGTTGTTCAAGAGGCACGTGAGCAGTTTGATCAGGTCTCTTTCGGGATTGGTTGATGGTCTCACTTTCAGAAGATGAAGTTTCTGTTTCAGTGTTCTGTGAATAAGGTTTGTTCTGTCTTCTTCTGGCGTATACCTCAGCCCAGTTGTACACTTCCCCGAACTTATAACCTATTGTATCCCTTCTAAACTTCCGAATTTTTCTGTCATTGATCTCTTGAGAATATTTACCTAGTTGAGCATTGATGTCCTCCAATGTTTTAGACCAGTCATCCGTGGGCATGGTGTTAGTGAGCTCCGCTTTAACGTGAGCAATCTCTTTAGATAAATCTTCCAAGACATTTGACAACTCTTCTATGATCAACAGGATCAAATCGGAGGTGAGCACTTGTTTAAAATCGCATACCAGCGTTCAACACATTTTTGAACATTCTTACACAGAAAAGGTTTTAAGGGAACTGCAAACCTCTCGGTATACGTTGCACGGAGTGATATTTAATCAAGGTACCAGCCTGCAACCGTTGATTGATTTCTCTTTTTGACAAATACAACATGTTGTTTGATGTTCTGTTCTATATTGCGACTTGTTAATGATGGGGTGGTTTCTCGTGTATTAAAGCATAAATTCTAGTAGCTTCCTCATTGGCAAAAGCAAAAGTGTCTGCTCTTAAATCCGTTACATTTGAAATCTCTCCATAAGCCATGATGGCTAAATTATGTGGTGTGCTGTGTTCAAATGATCAGAAGAATGAATAATGTCAATGAGTGTGTTGAACACGCACAACCTTTATATTTATTCCAATGGGTAATCAATTTCTCTTGTATAATGTGCTCCTGGGGTGTCGCTCTCCGATCTAGAGCATCAAAAAAATCAAATGAACAAAATAGCGTGTCCTGTTGTAGTATTGATTTGTTAGTAATGGTTGTGAGTGAAGGAGAGGAGGACCAGGGGTTGTATCAGCAGAATATCCAGGAAAACCCTGCTTGTGCCTAACATTTGTACATGTATGATATGGGACATATGATCGGCATGCAAATGTTGTCATTCAAGAGGCAAACATGTGTTGCATCCTATCATCAACACATGTTAGTGATCACTTTGTTGTCTGTTGTATTTACATGGATGATTGATGTTCAGTCCACTGTTATATGTGATAGATGTGTTGCACATTTTTTACATTACCTTTCACTCTGACCGATATATGTACTTGTGAAATGATAAAACAAGCATACAGGACTTTTGTGTGGTGATATTTTATTTGACAAAGTTACAATTTTTTATTTTTTTGAATGAATATACATGTGATGTGATATTTTGTTCCTGTGATTAGGTAAAGAAATTAGAGACTATTTGATCTCTTCTTGCTGTCCCTGCTTCAGAAGCTGGTGTGTGTCTAGCATCTGCCTCTTCATCCTGGCCATCAGATGGGTTATCTTGCTCCTCCTGCTCTTCATCCAATGGAGTGTTTGTGCGTACACATATATTGTGCAGAATGCAACAGACCATTATGATCTTGCACACAAGTTCAGGTCTGTACAGGAGTCGGTCCCCCAATACGTCTAGGCACCGGAACCTGGATTTGAGGACTAAAAATGTCCGTTCAACTATGGCCCTTGTGCGTCCCAGTGCAACGTTGTAGTCTCTCTGGGCCTGTGTGTGTGTCACTCTGAGGGGCGTCATCAGCCATGGCGGGAGTGTGTATCCTTGATCACCTGAAACAGATTGAAGAGATATGTGGACATTAGTACATGTTTTTGCTGTGTTTACAGAGTGCCTTCTTAGGTGTGTGTGCATTGTGCAACTTTGTACTTTCTGGTTTGACATGTTGATTTTCCTACACTTTACCAGCATCATTGAAATTGACTTGCCTATACTTGACAGACTACACATCACCATGTTGTCATTGTCCGTGTCCTGTGTATTGACTCCATGTTGTGACAGTCAGGATGTATGGGTCAATGAAAAAAAACATGGCAGTTTCTTTACAGGCACGTTGCACAAACCTGATGTGTCCTGTGCACATATTGTTGAGGGTGCACCATTGGCACATGTGCCATGTTAGGCATCAACCTTTACTTTTTGATGACTACAATGTTGGGACATCATCTGAGTATCTCATTGTTAGACATTGTGCTGAGGCGGCTGAGAGTGTAAATCTTGTCTGCTAAAGATTTGACTCATTGGGTGCTCTTTACATCCACCTTGCCACAAATGTGGGACAGAGTCTAGGTGACAGTGGCACTGCTACCTAGTGCACTTGACCTACTGGGACAATTGTGGACCACATACATATGAATTGATGTACTTTTGCATGGTTTGACTTATACTCTGCATGCAATAAGTTGACCAAAACCAACTGGAGCAACTTCTTATTAGTTTAAGTCCCATGGTGGTGGACAATCCCGAACTTGCAACCGAGACTTACTCTACCCGGCTCAACTCCGCCTTTTCTGAACTTGTACTGACAAAAATAGGTGGCCCTAGCAGGACCCGTCCGTCTGCTCCTTGGTTCTCAGAGGCCCTCAGAATGGAAAAACAAGGTTGTAGATGCCAAGAGAGGAAATGGAGAGCCCAATATGACACATACGAGAGAGAAATTTATAAACACTCGTTAACTAAATATAAAGCCCTATTGGTTACAGAAAAGGCAGCCTACTTCTCTTCGCAAATCGAATCTGCCAAAAACTCAGCTAGGGAGCTCTATCAAGTTATTAATAAATTAACTAAACAACAGGAGTATAAAAGGGATTGGGTCAGCCAGTCCATCTGCGATGATATTGCTTTGCACTTCAGGGGTAAAATCGACTCCATTTTTTACTCATTTGGTCATTGTGGTAATCTCCCGCCAGCCACCGTTCAAGATAATGTGAACACAGTTTCTGATAATGACTTGTCTACTAATAGCTTTGAGTTTTTTTTCCCTGTTTCCACGGCATTAATAAAAGACCTTATCCTAACCACCAGGTTCCCCAGACAATCCTTGTCCGCCCTCAGTTATTAAGCTAGTTCCTGACATTATTGCATTCCACCTTTCAAACATATTCAGTAATGTGTTTAGAACTGGTATCTTTCCATCCCAATGGAAGCAAGCCACCATCCTGCCTTTACTGAAAAAAAACTATTTTGATCCTGAAGACCCGGCCAACTATCAACCTATTTCCAGGCTTCCTTTCCCTGCGAAAATAGTCAAAAAAGTAATGAACAATCAATTAAATCAGTTCATTAAGGACTCCAACTGGCTGGACCCTACTCAATTCGGATTTAGATCCGTACATAGGGGGGCATTACGATGGCGGACGGAAAAAAATCCGACCGCCATGGTAGCGGAAAATCACCGTCCGCAGGTACCGCGGAAACACCGCCGACCCTATTAGGATCAACCGCCAAAATATTCCGACCGCGGCAGTAGGAGGCATCGAAAAACTGCCCGTAGAGGGCAGAGAAAGTGAAAATTCAACCGCGACGGTCGGTAACATAGCGGAAACACATCAACCCGCCGCAAGACACGCGGAGTGACCGCCAATGATATTATGAACCGTGAGCTGGCTGAGGCGACTGGTGGAGGCCCTCTCATCCCACCAAAACCGTTCACTGCGTGGGAGGAGAAGGTGCTTGCCATACTGCATCCAGAGACTCTTGAAGGAATACCCGGGGGAGTGGAGGCTGGTAAGTACCAACTAATGTATACCATGAGACTGCCATGTACTGTCTTGCACAACTACAAAGATACATCCCTGAGGCACAAGTACACACATCTGCACCCCAAAAACACACACAGGTCACACTGATTTTACATCCACCCCACCTCAAACATCACAAAGGTAGACAACATCTACTGTGTTGTATGTGTCCAGGCAAACAGCACTACAACTCCCACCAGGCACACCCTGCCCCATACCTCAGCAGGATGGAGCACTCCCTCCCACCCAGAAGCATGTCTCAGCTATTGTGTTCTTCACCCTCACCTAACAGGTAGGTAGCCATCTTTCCATGGAGGAGTGTTTGGAATAGGGAGGCCTGCACTACAACTCCCACCAGGCCCCCTTGTCCCACAGTTGAGCAGGATGGACTACTCCCCCCACCCACCACCATGTGGCAGTCATTGTGTGCTACACCCTCACCTAACAGGTAGGTAGCCATCTTTCCAGGGAGGAGTGTTTGGAATAGGGAGGCCTGCACTACAACTCCCACCAGGCCCCCTTGTCCCACAGCTGAGCAGGATGGACTACTCTCCCCACCCACAACCATGTGGCAGGCATTGTGTGCTACACCCTCACCTAACAGGTAGGTAGCCATCTTTCCAGGGAGGAGTGTTTGGAATAGGGAGGCCTGCACTACAACTCCCACCAGGCCCCCTGTCCCACAGCTGAGCAGGATGGACTACTCCCACACCCACAACCATGTGGCAGTCATTGTGTGCTACACCCTCACCTAACAGGTAGGTAGCCATCTTTCCAGGGAGGAGTGTTTGGAATAGGGAGGCCTGCACTACAACTCCCACCAGGCCCTCTGTCCCACAGCTGAGCAGGATGGACTACTCCCCCCACCCACAACCATGTGGCAGTCATTGTGTGCTACACCCTCACCTAAAAGGTAGGTAGCCACCTTTCCAGGGAGGTGTCTTTGGAATAGGGAGGCCTGCACCACACCTCCCACCAGGCACACCCTGCCCCATCACTCTGCAGGATGGAGCACTCCCTCCCACCCAGAAGCACGTCTCAGCTATTGTGTTCTTCACCCTCACCTAACAGGTAGGTAGCCATCTTTCCAGGGAGGAGTCTTTGGAATAGGGAGGCCTGCACTACAACTCCCACCAGGCCCCCTGTCCCACAGCTGAGCACGATGGACTACTCCCCCCATCAACAACCATGTGGCAGTCATTGTGTACTACACCCTCACCTAACAGGTAGGTAGCCATCTTTCCAGGGAGGAGTGTTTGGAATAGGGAGGCCTGCACTACAACTCCCACCAGGCCCCCTGTCCCACAGCTGAGCAGGATGGACTACTCCCCCCACCCACAACCATGTGGCAGTCATTGTGTGCTACACCCTCACCTAACAGGTAGGTAGCCACCTTTCCAGGGAGGTGTCTTTGGAATAGGGAGGCCTGCACCACAACTCCCACCAGGCACACCCTGCCCCATCCCTCTGCAGGATGGAGCACTCCCTCCCACTCAGAAGCATGTCTCAGCTATTGTGTTCTTCACCCTCACCTAACAGGTAGGTAGCCATCTTTCCAGTGAGGAGTCTTTTGAATAGGGAGGCCTGCACTACAACTCCCACCAGGCCCCCTTGTCCCACAGCTGAGCAGGATGGACTACTCCCCCCACCCACAACCATGTGGCAGTCATTGTGTGCTACACCCTCACCTAACAGGTAGATAGCCACCTTTCCAGGGAGGTGTCTTTGAAATAGGGAGGCCTGCACCACAACTCCCACCAGGCACACCCTGCCCCATCCCTCAGCAGGATGGAGCACTCCCTCCCACCCAAAAGCATGTGGTAGAAAGTCCACCCAAAAGATGCCAACTGTACAGGTAAGCAGCCAGTGCATGCACCCCACCATTCCTCAACGAAAGCATTGAGCTAATGCCAACACAATGCCACACATCACAACAAAATACACCCCAATTACATACCATTTGATAGAATGCAGACAGCAATGCATATGTAACTGTGACAGAAACAGAACTGTGACTCAACTAAACCCATGTGTAAGCAAATCAGGGACCAAATATGCACTGCACAGAATGCTATGTGCAAATTCCATGGGTGCTGAGCATGAAGGACCATAGTAACAATGAAAAGACATGGCCTGTCGAGCAAATAAATACAAGCACAGAACATTACAAAGGTATGCATGAGATAACAATGTGACAATGTCTAATACATGTGCATATGTAACATCTGTCGAGAAGAGTAATCATCCTCGATGCATCACATCAAGTTGCATGGCAGCCAGTTGTCAGATGACAACTCATCATTTCCATACAAAGAGTGTCAAGTTGGGGATGGCATCCAATGATTTGTCACACCATGGAACAAGATGTATGTACCTCCACATCATGTCATGACGAACAACACTGTGCAGACATTCAACTCATGAAATACGTAACTGTGTGTTGCATAACATGTAAATAAGAGACATCAAACACAGCAAGCCATATGGCTGTAAGTCAATGACCATGTACCCTCTGTTCCACAGGTGACCAACAACTGACTGCAGAGGACAACAACCTCAACTTGCAGAGCCAGTCTCCTCCCCGGAACATGGACACTCGGATGCGGAGTCCCTGGATTCTTTGGATGAGGAGCTCCAAGCCGGCCCATCTGGTGTGCCAGGGCGCAACCGGTCACATGACCCCACTGCCCCCCCACCATCAGCAACAACAACAACGCTGACCCCTGCTGGAACGACCTGTGCCGCCACCACCACCACCACCACCACCACCACCACCACCTTTGCCTGCAACATTCACCCAGCCACAGAGGATGCCCAGCCCACACCAACAACTGTGGAGGGCAGGCGTGTGGCTAGAGTGGTGAGGCAACAGGTCAGTGATAGCAGGGCAGGTAGGAGGACAAGTGGGACTCCAACAACACCGGACACTGTGACCGAAGCCCTGGCTAACATCACCAGAGTTGTGGGTGCCTATGAACGCACACAGGCACAAATGGGCCAGGCCGACGAAGATGCCCTGGAGCTCCAACGTCTGCTGAGGTCCATGGACAACCGTATGGGACAAATCGTGTACCTCATGGGCCAGTTAGTGGCGATACAGAGGGACAGGCCAGTGCCACAGACCACACCTCCACCTCCCCCCGTTGCCACGCAGGATAACAGTTCATCATCCACCCCTGCGGGCACGGAGAGGGGTGACTCCTCAGACCACACTGGCCCAGTAGACGATGCCCCCCCTGCCAAAAGAAGAAGGGGCCGTCCAAAGAAGAACTTGGGACTCATCCGTGGCAAAGCACCAGCCAA
Organism: Calotriton arnoldi; assembly: GCA_963921515.1. Lineage (NCBI taxonomy): Eukaryota > Metazoa > Chordata > Amphibia > Caudata > Salamandridae > Calotriton > Calotriton arnoldi. The sequence continues at coordinate 224,739 of CAWUFW010017714.1, read as the reverse complement.
ACGCCAGTCAAAGAGCCAGCTATGATGTCAACACTCTTCACCCAACCATTGACTCTGTACACTGTCCTCACCCACACTGTCATGGTAATGGCATCCGTCTGTTGGACTGTGTCACCACAGCAATGTGGTGCCTACCCGATTGTCTCATCTACCATGACTGCCAACTCATTGATTCACCATTCACACTTATGTAAATATCCACTTCCCTCTCACAGATACCCATTGCAAATAAACTACAAAAACGCAAAAAGGTGGTTGAGTCTGCTCCATGTTTATCACAGTATGTGCAATGTTTACCATGGTTACAATGTCACAGGAGCATGGATCCTCTGTAGGCAAGGGGAGGCAGAAGGGACCTAGCAAAAGACAACAGAACAAAAGTCACTAGTCAGGTGGTGGCATCACAGCCATCACACAACACATGTCCTCACTGTACAACAATATGCACACATAACAATGTGCAACAGTACCAACAGAGACATCCTGTAGCAGTTCCTACATACCCTGTATCCAACAGATAGGCAGCCAGCACTGAGTCAACAACAGGATGCACTCACAAAGATCACATAGACCTCCACCCAAACAACTACATCAACAGACAATGGACCAGTTGTACATCGTCACCCACCTTCAAGTGAAGTAGCGGTTGATGAGCTGCTGACGCTGGTCGACACCTTCCTCCTCACCACTATCCTCGTCACTGGACATTTGTGGGATCGCAGGGGGGCCCTGGCTGGTCATCATCGTCCAGGATCATGGGTATTCCTTTCCGTAAGGCCAAGTTGTGCAGCATGCAGCATGCTACCTCTATCTGACACACCTTTTTGGGTGAGTACATGAGTGCCCCTCCGGTCCGGTCCAGGCAGCGAAATCTCGATTTTAGGAGACCAAAGGTTCACTCCACCACCCGACGTGTTCTACCTGGGCATTGTTGTAGCGGACGTCAGACGGTGTCCTAGGATTGCGTAGTGGGCTCAGCAACCACGGTCTGTTGGGATATGCAGAGTCACCTAGGTGTGAAATAAACATAACGATTCAGTAATACAACTGTGGCAGAGGACAGCATGGCACACACAGCACACAACTTGACTCTGCCTACTCACCCACAATCCATGCCCGCTCCGGAAGTAGATTGGCCATCAGCTGGGGCACAATGCTGTTGTGCAGGATGTATGAATCATGTGCAGAGCCCGGAAACTTGGCACATACATGCGATATGATCATCTCGGCCTGGCACACCACCTGCACATTGATGGAATGGGAATGTTTCCGATTCTGATAGATGTGTTCCCGTGCCTGTGGTGGAACCAGGCCAACATGTGTGCAGTCAATAGCACCTACAACATTCGGGATGTGGCCAAGGGCATAAAAATCCGCCTTTACATCCGCCAAAGCCGCCCTCCTTGGAAAACTGATGTATTGGTCCTTGTATCGCATCATGGCCAACAGGAAATCCCTTAGCACCATGCTGAAGGTGGGCTGAGACATCCCCCCTGCAATGCCCACTGTCTCCTGGAATGACCCACTAGCCAGGAAATGCAGTGCCGCCATCACCTTTGTTTCGGTTGTCAATGCTGTTGGGTATGTCCTGCCAGCCCGCAGGTGAGGATCCAACATGGCACACAGGTCTTGGATGTTCGTGCGGTCCAGACCGAATCTGCGTATCACGTCATCATCCTCAATGTTAGCCAGCAGGGTGACAGGACGATACACATTAGGTCGCCTCCTACGTGAGATGAAAGGGGACACGTCATTGCAACAGACCATGAGATGTGCACAACTCTGTAGCTTCTGATTCACACAGCACAAACATTGACTGGCATCACAATGCACCATACAGTGCAAGTCAATAGTCGTGACACATAGAGAATACATTGTACTACACTTCTTCAGTATTACCACTGTGAGAACAACAAACATGGAAACTGTGTCTATGAATGGTAATAGTCACATTTCAGAATCTGGTGCAAACAGCCCGGACAGTAAAGGATACAGGACATGTGTGAAACAGAAACACTGCTGGCTTCCAAATGTCTGCTGTACGTGCCACACATTCTTGTGCAATCATGACAGGGGACACATGAACTACACAATTTGTCCAGTTCTGAAGGACTCATCATTGAATGTGAGCCAATGCTAATCCACACAAGTCTAGAGACACTCACAGATATATTCACAAGCCTGTGCCAATATCCACTGTCATCAGTAGACATGCCATACATGCTGTTACACACAATTCAAAGTCAGTCAATGACTAATAATGAACAGCGTATGCATATGCAGTCTTGGCGTGAATCAAGACACAACAACAAAACTGCACAATATCATCAGCAAGCACACAGATTGTCAATGTGGCACACAAAAAGTGGATAAGGTACGTGATCCAAAAGGACTGTAGACAAACGTCAATCTGCACTAAAGTTGCACTATGACATGCAGTATGAAGGTAGCACTGCCCAGACACACAACTAAAGTACAACAGTTGCCATGGAGCTAATACTCCAGCTGCTTGGACACACAACAGTGACACAGAAACAACCTACACCACCACCCGGACAAAGCCACACCACTACACCTAAAAGTCAGCGCATGAACATACAGAGTAAATACCGAAGACACAACAGCCTCATGTCATCGCACGACACAGGTACCAAAGGACTACTATCAAAAGCATCCTGAGCCACATACCACACAGCCTGTCAGGAACAACAAAGCGGACTCTCAACATTCCTCTGCAGACAAAGATGCTGGCTGTGCATCACTTGTTGGCCTCTGGTACCATTAGAACAACAAAAGTCTGAGTTAGATGGGTGCCACAGCCAGCCCTATCAAGGTATATCTCACCTGTCTTGGATGCCATCATTAGCTTGAGTCTTCAGCACCATCAGTTCACCCACACAGCGCAGGACTAGCTTGTGCCCCCGAAAGGCTACCACACCATAGCAGGCTTATCCACACGTGTTAGTTTAATATCACTGCACACGTGTCCTAATTGTGCACCCTGCCAAAACTGCACACACTTACTGCACATGAAAGCACACGCAATACTAAAGTGTCCAGGCCAATTGTGGGTCACCTTCTACTGGTCACAGATGCCATGTCAAACTTACCAGTCAGTGAGCACCAGCACCACATTTGGCTACAGTCCCTCACCAAGCCAACAATCTTCATGTGGACAAGGTCAATGCACCTGTCCTTGGTGAGTACCAACATAACACACCACACACATCAAATCCACTATCAACATACTCACAGCTGTGGAAAATACATGTGACAAATTCACATATGTCCGGCCGAACAACATGAGCACATATCCTACACAATGACACAAGTAATGCTGATGACATTTTGCATATATGGGGACAAAACATACCCAAATGCATACAGACAGGTCAAATGATTAAGGAGGAACATATTTCAAAGTGTGCCGGTGATGTATGTTATAACCTTCAGTGTGTATAGCACACACATGTCCATGTGGACATATACTCTTGGTTTTGCTACAGCGAACAATAACCTTACATGAATGCTGTAATAGGTGATACCAAACAGACAACAGTGTGACATATGTGGTGAGTAATGGAGACAATGCTGAAATCTTTGTGCAATCATGTACTGTGCAGCGACATATTGTGTGAGATATGAATATGTGTGTAAAAATTTGGCTCAGATACGAAATTTGGGTGGAAATGGGGTGAGAGACATGAACTTTGGGCAAAATGGGCAAAATGGGCAAAATGTTTGGGTCAGATATGAAATTGTGTAGGAGTAATGTGCCCCATTAGTCCTTTCAGTGTTGCATTTGGTGTTAGATATGAAGTTTAGGCTCTCATTACGAACTATAGCTCATTTTAATTACATCAAGTTCCATGTTTAATTGAAAGTGACCACTGTTCGAAGTACAGATATGACCCATGACATTGACACTACACGATGTGTCCATTGCTGCATTAAACGTGCTCTAAGAACACCATCACGTGTATAGTCAACAATGTCATGCTGCACCCTCGCCGTAGCTACCGCCTGGCACCAGCGGTGTGTCACCGCCATGGTCCGAGACACCATGGCAGGATTGCTAGGCATATGCACATGGCTAAAGGCGGATGGCATGCTCCGCCACCCAGATCCTGGTCACTCATGGAAATGCATGGCTCAGGAATAGCGGGAACTACCGCCTGGCACCAGCGGTGTGTCACCGCCATGGAGCATGCCCATCCAGCCAATGGGAAGCGCAATCGCAGTTGCCTGATGCAACTTTGAAAATTGCGGTAGGCGTGCTCCGCCACCGCGGGGCCAGTCATTGGATGCACTTGTAAGATGCACCATCGCGGTACCGCATGCCTGTCCCCTGCGGTGTGTCACCACCATGGAGCATGCCCATCCAGCCAATGGGAAGCGCAATCGCGGTTGCCTGATGCAACTTTGAAAATCGCGGTAGGCGTGCTCCGCCACCGCGGGGCCGGTCATTGGATGTTTTGAATGAGGCAGACCTGGAACACCAATTGCAGCAGCTCAGAACAACATAAACGAGCCCTGGGGACTATATATGTGTGTGAGAGAGCCACACATTGCCACAGCTCACTGAGCCTGCTCCCTGAGACCCCTCACCTGCTGCTGCCTCCAGGGACTGCTGCCTGAGACCCCTCACCTGCTGCTGCCTCCAGGGACTGCTGCCTGAGACCCCTCACCTGCTGCTGCCTCCAGGGACTGCTGCCTGAGACCCCTCACCTGCTGCTGCCTCCAGGGACTGCTGCCTGAGACCCCTCACCTGCTGCTGCCTCCAGGGACTGCTGCCTGAGACCCCTCACCTGCTGCTGCCTCCTGGGACTGCTGCCTGAGACCCCTCACTTGCTGCTGCCTCCAGGGACTGCTACCTGAGACCCCTCACCTGCTGCTGCCTCCAGGGACTGCTGCCTGAGACCCCTCACCTGCTGCTGCCTCCAGGGACTGCTGACTGAGACCCCTCACCTGCTGCTGCCTCCAGGGACTGCTGCCTGAGACCCCTCACCACCAACAGCCACTGCTGCTGTCTCCTGCCCACAGTGATGGCGAGGACTGAGAAGATCCGTGCCACTCCCTTCACCACGGAGGAACTGGAGCTCCTGGTGGACGAGGTGCTCAACCAGTATCCAAGGCTCTTTGGTGCGCCTAATGTCGTGGTGAGTAACTCAGAGTGTGAGTGAGAGTGCAGGGTGGGGGACACATGAAGTTGATCTGCTGCAGTATGTGCGTGGGAGTGTGAGGGTGGGTCATGCACTGCCTATCATGCTGTTTCCAGGGGGAAGGTGTGTTTGGCCTATTCAACAAGTTTTCCTGCCTGCACATCCAGATGTGAGGGAAGTATGATGTCTTGTCAGACATACAGTGAGGCTGCACCTTTTCATTTCACGAGTCAGGACAGTGATTGCCAGTCTGCATGTCTGTATGTGTCCCTGATGTCCTTCACAGGCCCATCTGTGGCCTTAGCTAGTGTTGCTGTCCAGAGGGTAGTGAGGCCATTGTTTAGACCTCTATATGTGCCTCATCTCTAGTTCTGCGCCATACTCATGACCTGAATCCCCCAGGGTGACACTCTTGTTGGTCATTCACCTATGACACGGTACATTCAAACATTATTGTGCCCGGACTCTTCCGTCCCCACCAGCATGTGCACATACTCGCATGTGTTGGCACTGTTTGTGTTTCCAAATCGTCACTCCATGTCAGAGATGTGCTGCCCCACGTTGGACCTCTGTGTGACCCCAAATGGCCTGCACATTCACTGCCCAATCTGACAGTGACACAACACTGAATGTACAGTGTGTCACATATGTGCTTTTCCTCTTGAGTCTCCATCAATGAGCCATTACAGAGATGTAGATTGCACACAACAGGCCTTGTGATGAGGGTCTGCGTTTGTGATGTCATGTCCCTCAATGTGACATCCATGACACAGTGTGGCAGTTGAAGGGCAAGTGCTTTGTGGGCTGCGCAGTGTTGGGCACAGTGAGTATTCCCAGTCACATATGTAGTGATGTCATGCATGTCTTGTTATTCCCAGAATATTGCATTAGATGTGGTCAGAATACACATTTAGCTCTCTGCTGGCGTCCTGCATGGCCAGGAGATGGGCATGTACTGTGTCCACCCTCATACCTGCATGCATTAATGTGTGTTTCACACATGATGATGTTTGCAATTAGCAGATGTATTGTCTCCGCTGACGTAATGGCTGAATTTGGGATGAGTCAGTGTCATGGTCCTGTACTGGGGAATGGTGTTGGTTACACTGAATGTTGCCCCCTCTTGTCTCCCATGTCTGCAGCTAAAAGTCAACCAGCGCAAGGCCGTGTGGAGGGCCATTGCATCAAAGGTGCATGCACTAGGTGGCTCAAACAGACGGCGCTCCCACTGTCACAAGAGGTGGGATGACATCGCACCACTAAGCAGGAACGTGGCCGAGATGACACTGAGGCTGATCCCTCGATCCGGCAGGTTGGCGCAGCGCAGCATGACACCACTAATGGCACGCATTTTAGCTGTGACGCAGCCTGACCTGGATGCACGTCTGAAGGTGCATCAGCAGCAAGCTGGTGGTGAGTATTCTGTGAGTGTGACTCTGGTTGTTGTTTGCCAGCATGTGCGCCAGGCCTGGGCCAGTGCAGGGCTGTGATGTTGCTAGTGTGATGCAATGGTGTGTAAGTGGCCGCGGTGTGGGGTGCAGTTGTCATGCATTCCCCCTACATGTACCTTCCCAGTCATTGGTGTAATGGGCCTTGACTTCACATTTGTAGTTGTGGCCTTCTGGTATCATCTTCATTGGTGTTGTCACGGACATCCCATGTCAGGGTCCAGCAGAGTGCATGATCTGAGTGTGCCATCATCAATGTGTGCATTGCCTGATGTCAGAGTGGTGCTGGCTGCACATCTGACACCAATGTGCAACTGTAGTTGTGCCCCAAGATACGACATGGTGGATGGCATGTGCCCATGGACATTGTGTGTGGTTATGTTGGGGTCTGTGTCTGTGTTGGTAACTTCTGCTGGATCATGTTGTGACGTTGGCAACATGTTGTGAGTAGGATCTTTGAACCCTTCAGGGCCCTAGGTGTGCACAGAGGGATATGTGTGTGTTGTTAGACGTAGCCACCAACAGGCTAGATGGCTGTGTGTCCATCACATGGGTGAATTATGTACAATTTTGCATCATGCCACAGTAATTTAGATGTTTGTATTGAGGTTGCACAATATTACTGCCCATGGTGTTGTCCAACATGGATCATTGTCCATCATTAGTGATGCTTCACTTGCAGATATTTGTTGACTTGATGCAGATGTACTTATCCTCTCTCTCTCTCATGCAGCATCTCACATGGGCACGGAAGGACACGGGACGGACACCAGTGGTGAGGCATCAGGCACAGGTGATGCTCACCTGCATAGTGACACAGATGTCACCAGCGCATCAGAGGGGGACCGTAGTCATCTAGAGGAGTCCCTGCCAGAAACGCAGACCTCTACGTCATCTAACGACGGCGGTGATGCATCTATGTTTTTGTCCGAAGGAAACGGGGACTCTGCCTCCTCGTCCACCACACAGCGTTCAGTGCCCACCCTCCCTGCTACTCCCACTTTTGGTGCCCATGTTCGCACCACGAGGAAGGGAAGAGTGTCCTTCATCCCAGGCACCGCTGCCCCTGCCCCTGTCCCCCCTGCTGCTATCAGTGCGGAGTCTGTGGACCTTTTGCACCAGCTGTGTGTGGGTCAGACAGCTCTCCTCAATGTCTTCCTGGACCATGACAAAAAATTGGCACAGGTGGTGGCTTTCATGGAGGGCGTGCATTCCGACATGGGTGGGCTACACCGGACTGTACAGTCTCTGGCCTCTGCAGTGACAGCAGTCATTCAACTTGCCCAATCCCATGGTCCAGCTCCAGTCCCTAGGACCACCACCCTGACAGTGGATGCATCTGATGATGGTGAGCACACATCCCAGACGTCAAGGGACAGATACGTCATGCGCAGCACACAGTAGCAGCAGCCCAAGCAGTCCAGGCCGCAGACACCGTCCCCCATAAAGGTAAACCCACACCAGAGTGCAGGGGCAAAAGCCCTTCAGGCTACACCCAGGGCAAGGATGGCAAAAGCAGGCCTCTGGCTCACATGCCTCAGAGGCATCCCCAGCCAAGGACTCACCTGTCCCAAAAGTGTCTCGCAGAGACAGGCACACAGTTTCCATGCCCAGTGACAAACAGGTGCCTGCTAAGGGTACACGTAAGAAGGGCTCCAAGGCTAGTTCACCCACAACATCTACTCCCATCCAGAGCCCTGTGAAGCAGGGTAAGGAGGCCACTGTAGGGGGGACACCTGGTAAACAGGTGATGCAGGGGCAGAAGCAATCTGGGGCCAAGCTTCCCAAAGGATCCAGCACGTCCCCAGAAGGGGGACCAGCATCTGCAGCTGATCCAGCTTTTGTGACCAGTGTGCCTGTTGTATACACCCCACTTGGCCTTAATCCCAGGACAGGGAAGCCATATCAAATCCCCAAGAAGCGGAAGGGCACCCTCAAACTTCACCCACACACACTGGGTCTCGTGCAGGCATGAGTCCACCTCCACGTGCCACCACCCCACCTGGACCTAGCAGCCCTGAGGCTTCCCAAACCACTGCTGGCTCTACCACACCTGGACCTGGCAGCCATCAGGCTTCCCAGAACACTGATGGCTCTACCCCAGCTGGGCCTTTCTCTCCCCGAACCAGTACCCCAACTGGCCCCGACAGACAGCCACCTCCCAGTCATACTGCCAGCCCAGTCTGAGTGTTAGTCCCCCTCACACACATGTCTGTCTCACAATGGTGCCATGGCATGGCCATTTTTGATACCCTGAGTGTGTTGCTGACCATGGCAGAGTACTGTACCACACATTTACAGTGCTGGATGTCATGTACCTCACCTGCACTGTGTCCTGGCCACTGGCCTTGCTGTTCACTGCTGTTTGCCCCTTGCCTGTGCTGCTTCTCATGTACCTCACCTGCACTTTGGACTGGCCACTGGCCTTGCTGTTCACTGCTGTTTTCCCCTTGCCTGTGCAGGATCCCATGTACCTCACCTGCACTTTGGACTGGCCACTGGCCTTGCTGTTCACTGCTGTTTGCCCCTTGCCTGTGCAGCTTCTCATGTACCTCACCTGCACTTTGGACTGGCCACTGGCCTTGCTGTTCACTGCTGTTTGCCCCTTGCCTGTGCAGCTTCTCATGTACCTCACCTGCACTTTGGACTGGCCACTGGCCTTGCTGTTCACTGGTGTTTGCCCCTTGCCTGTGCAGGATCTCATGTACCTCACCTGCACTTTGGACTGGCCACTGGCCTTGCTGTTCACTGCTGTTTGCCCCTTGCCTGTGCAGCTTCTCATGTACCTCACCTGCACTTTGGACTGGCCACTGGCCTTGCTGTTCACTGCTGTTTGCCCCTTGCCTGTGCAGCTTCTCATGTACCTCACCTGCACTTTGGACTGGCCACTGGCCTTGCTGTTCACTGCTGTTTGCCCCTTGCCTGTGCAGCTTCTCATGTACCTCACCTGCACTTTGGACTGGCCACTGGCCTTGCTCTTGTCTGACTTTTGCTGCATGACTGTGTGAAATGTAAATAAAAAGAATAAATGTACTCCTGTTGTCTGCCTTGTCAGTGACCTTGCTAAATAAAGGGTTACTGTGTGGGTATTGTTTACTGTGACACGTGCTCTATTTTCCACTTCAACATTGCCAATGTCTTGTTTCCTCTGATCATGTTGTTTCAACTTTTGTGTCCCAGACTTCTGCATCTGTGTGTGTTGGCTTGGTAGTATGTGTGTTTGCTGTGGACTGATTGACTTCCTGGGTGTGTTGTTGTGTGTGTGATGTTTAGATTGTTGTTGTGTGTGTTCATGGTGTGTCACTCATCTCTGTTTGTAACTGGTATGTGTGTTGTGCACACACTGCTTGGTGTGCATGCAGTGCTATGAGTTGATGTTGCCTTGTCCTTGCCTGTTGTGCACCCCATGATGTTTGGCTGTTGTAGCATGTTGATATCTTTGCCTGTTCATGTGTTGTGACTGATGTGGCTGTGTGCAGTGTTTGTGTTGTGTTGTGTCATGCAGTTGACAGTTGCTCTGTGTGTGGTGTTCTATTTTCCTGTCAGTGTGTGTGTGTTGTTGTTGTGTTTGATTCAGGTGTGTTGCCATTGTGGTGTGTTTTACTTGTGTGTCATGGACTGAGGTCTATTGTGGTTGCCGTGCTTGTTTTATGTGCATCCTTGGTGTTTTCTCCTCTCACATTTGATGTGTCTATGGTCATGGTTGTGCATGTGCAGACATGTGGTACACTATGACACCATTTTGAGTGGATGGGTGTTGTGGTATGTCTGTCTATGTGTCATTGTAGGCCCATTTCTGCCTTTTGTTCTCCATTATTGTTTTTAGTGGATGCACTTCTTATATGTGTTGTGGTATGTTGTCTGTGCGTTTTTCATGACTGATGTGGTTGTGTACTCCTGTTGTGCTGTGCTCCCATTGAATTTGCACTGTTTAGCTGCACAGGTCTTGTCTGTTGTTGTAGTAGTTCTGTGTGTGTGTTTTGATTGTGTTCTGTGTTTGACTGTTGTTTTTGTGCGTACAGTGGTACTGCCATACCTGTGTGTGTGTGTGATGTTTGTGGATACCACCCAGGGGGTGTGTTTGCTTGTCAGTGTCTTGACTGGATATTATTGGCAAGCTTCTGTGTGTTTGTCCCTGGTGTTGTGTGCTGCAGGTGTGATGGGTGTGGGGGTTGTGTGAAGGTTCATACTTGTGTTTGACTGTCATGGAGTGTTGCAATGGGCCCTGTGTGTTGTGCTGCTGACATACTCCTGTGATGTATTTGGATTCAGATGTGTGGCTGATCAGGGTTGGACTTCATACCCTTCCTTTCATCCCTGTGCCTATTCATGGGTTGCCTTGCTGTCTCCCTGAGTTGTTGCAGTGAGGTGACTGTGCTTTGACTTCACTCACTGTGACTGCCATGTGTTGATTTTTGGGCTGGGGTGGATGTAATGTGTTCCTTCCCTTGCATGTGATGTACACATTTTTGGTGTTCAGCTCCTTACCATTCCATTTGTGTGCACCTCACTTTGGGTTTCATATTTGTTGTCCTACATTGCTGTTGGCATGTGGTCTGTGTTTGTTGCTGTGTGTCAGTGTGGGGTATGTCTGTGTGACTTGGCAGGCTGTGTGTCCATTGTAGTGTTTGTTCATTGTCTGTGTGTGTTTAATTTGTGCTTGGACTCAGTTTACTTGCCTTGAGTGTGATGTTGTTGTGGTGTGTGTGTTCCCCTGGCCCAGTGCTTGTACGCTGTGTGTTACTCTGCAGCCACACCTGATGAGGCTGTCTCCCTAGTTGTTTGTTGTGTGGTGCAGTGTGTGTGTTCACCTGGCTGCTTTTTGGGCATGTAGGGGCACAGGGAGATCACGTGGCATGTCCCTTCATGGTGTGGGTGGGCCTAGTGTGTGCAGTGTGGAGGTGTTGCCCTGTGTACTTTGAGCACTGCCCCTGCCTTGCGCTGGCCCAGCCTACTACATTGTGTGCATTTTTTCTCGCGGATTCACCGCTGCGGTCACGTGAACTGGGCATTATTTCAGGATCGCGGACATGGTGGCCTGGGTGTGGAGGGGTGGACTAGTGGCAGGTGGGACATGTGTGGCTACACCTGTGGTTGTGTTCCTGTCCCCACCAAGGTGTCTGGTGGGGGCAGGCACCTTACATCGGACATGGAGTTGTGGGTTGTGTTTGTTAGCGGAGTTGTGTGCTGGCGTACCTGCGTCGGCGTCCGCGACGGTCCATGGCTTGCTGTAGGTGTATCATGTACAGCGCCGGGAAGACGTGTAGTGCCGGGTCCATGGCGGTCGGCTCCGGTTATCGATGTAGCGCTCCGCTGTGGTGCTTCCGTATGCTCAGAATGGCCGGTTTCTCCGCTGCGGTGGGCCTGGCTGTTTTGCGCATCCTAATTTGTACGGCGGGAGGGACGTCATTCCGCACGGCGGTGGTTCTGGATTGGTTGTCTCCGCCGCGCTCGCGTTTTGATTGCGGTCCGAGTTGCACCGCGGCGGTCGGACAATGGGCTGTGTTTGGCCATTGTAATATGGCGGACGGGTGCACCGCTGCTCACGGGCGGGAAAAAGCATTTTCTCCCACCGCCAGCATCGCGGAGGTGCATCCGCCAGTCATCATAATGGACCCCATAGTACAGAGACTGCTCTGATCAAGGCCACCGATGAGCTCAAACTCATCCTAAATAAGGGGGATCAGCCGCCCTTATCCTGCTGGACCTGTCTGCGGCGTTTGACACGGTGGATCATTCTACCCTGATCCACCATTTGGAAGCTTAAGGTATAAAACATCTTGCCTTGAAGCTACTCTCATCCTTCCTGTCAAACAGGGAAAACATAATCAACTTTGACGCCTTCTAATCAAGTTCATTCCGCTTGCCCTGCGGGGTTCCACAGGGATCCTCTCTTAGCCCAACTCTTTTCAATATATACGTCTCAGATCTTGCTCCCCTTTGGGTTTTCCCTCACTTCCTATGCGGACGACATGCAAATTGTGTTATCAGCCTCCAACAATGCCAACCACACTGGTCTTCGCATCCATGACTGCATGAAACTCATTAGTGGCTGGATGAACAAACACCACCTTAAGCTTAATGCTGGAAAGACCGAGGTGATCTTACTCGACAATAACTCTAACTTCTGGACTGCCCTGTGCTGGCCTGGTGACATGGGTCCCCTTCCCGTACCCACCAGGAAAGCCAAGAGTCTTGGGGGCCGATTCCGATCTCGGCCGGTAGGGCTCCGAATCGGATTCGGCTTTACCGGATCCGATTCGGAGCCCTGTTTCCCGACCGAATCGTACGCGGGTCCGGCCGAGCGAGTACGATGCGAGTCGCCGACCGACTCGTCCGGGCGTCCCGACCGCTCCGACCGACTCGTTCCGGCTCGAACCGCACCGACCGACTCGCTCGGACTCGACTCGCACCGCGCAATGGAGACGTTCCCCGGCCGGGTAAGTACGATGCGCGCCGCGAGCAGTCCGACCGAGCCGCGCACTCCGGCTCGAAAGAGCTGTCGGAGCCGTACTTTGGGGGTCCGTGTCGGACCCCCTGTACGCGTAGCCACGCGAGTCGCACACAGGGGGACCCATGGGTCCCCTACCTGTGCGTGTACGGCGCGAATCGCTTCACCGCGTACCCGCTGTAGGGGCGCCCTTGTCCGCCTCGCACCCATTGAGTCAATGGGAGCCCGCGTACGCGTTGTACGACCGGCTCCCATTGACTTCAATGGGAGTCCGACCGACTCGAGTCCGATAGCATACGGACGCATCGTACTCGTTCGGTCGGACTGCACGGGTCCGATTCGGTCGGAAATCTCTCCGGGTCCGGCTCGGTCGGAGAGATTTCCGGCCCGAATCGGAATCGACCCCTTGGTGTCATGATTGATGACCGCTTACTCTTGGGCAATCAAATCAACGCAGTGGTCTCCTCCTCATATAACACCTTGAGAATACTCAAAAAAATTCTAGTCTTTCTGCAGGTCTCAGCCAGGAAGTCAGTTATTTCCACACTAGTATTATCCAAGATCGATTACTGCAACGGCCTTTACATCAGCCTGCAAGCTCAATATCTGAATAAGCTGCTGATTCTTCAGAATTCGGCTGCCAGACCCCTACTGGACTTGCCTAGGTACCACTCTGTTTCCTCTGCTCTTAAGGATCTTCACTGGCTGAGAGTCAAAAACAGAATCAAGTTTAAGGCCCTCTGCCTGACGTATAAGGCCCTCCATGACTCAGGACCTTCCTTTATGAAGAGAGCCTTATCATGGTACACTCCTACAAGAAACCTAAGATCAGCAGGCTCTTTCAGAGTAAATGCCATTAGATTTAAAAAATCGAAATGGGGTGGCAACAGCTTTGTGGTTAGAGCTGCAACATCCTGGAATCTTCTTCCTCTCAATCTTAGATCAGCTACTTCCCTGCCCCAAATCAGGAAACTTCTTAAAACTTGGCTTTTAAATCAGTAGGTTGTCCCTTGCCCTATCGCTGCCTACAAACTCAGCACCAAGACACCTTCGGGTATACGTTGCGCTTTACAAATAACTTAACATAACATAACATAACATATGCATGCTGTGGTACGACATGTCAATGTACCCATGTGTGTGTCTGTTCCCACACAACACATATTCTGATTTCAGATTTTGTGCCTCACATTGCTACACCTCACCAGGGGAGACATATGTATTTATGACGTGTTGAGGATGTGATTTGGATATTTTGTAAGCTCTTCCTATGCATGCTCCATTCAGCAACAACACAGAATGATGTTTGAAACAACTTTTGTCTTTATTTGTGATCAGTTGGTGCTCCCTTCATTCGGCAATTCTTGCAGATCCATGATGCAGGTACACCCACTACATGGTGAATGGCTGACTGTGTTTTTGCATGTCAGCAAATTGCGCACTTTCACAAGTGAGAGCAGGGTGATCTGTCATCTATTTGTGCATATGGTGCATGTGTTGTATTCAACATGTATGTGACACAGCAGTATCATATGTTCAGTGTATTGTACTGCATTGATTATTTACATTCTGGGGCCGATTCCGATCTCGGCCGGTAGGGCTCCGAATCGGATTCGGCTTAACCGGATCCGATTCGGAGCCCTATTTCCCGACCGATTCGTACGCGCGTCCGGCCGAGTGAGTACGATGCGAAATCGCCGACCGACTTGTTCGGGCGTCCCGACCGCTCTGACCGACTCGTTCCCAGGTCTAACCGCACCGACCGACTCGCTCGGACACGACTCGCACCGCGCAATGGAGACGTTCCCCGGCCGGGTAAGTACGATGCGCGCCGCGAGCAGTCCGACCGACACGCGCCCGTCCGGCTCGAAAGAGCAGTCGGAGCCGTACTTTGGGGTCCGTGTCGGACCCCCTGTCTGCGTAGCCACGCGAGTCGCACACAGGGGGGACCCATGGGTCCCCCCTACCTGTGCATGTACGGCGCGAGTCGCTTCGCCGCGTACCCGCTGTAGGGGGTGCCCCTGTTCGCCTCGCACCCATTGAGGCAATGGGAGCCCGCGTACGCGTTGTACGACTGGCTCCCATTGATTTCAATGGGAGTCCGACCGACTCGAGTACGATAGCATACGGACGCATCGTACTCGTTCGGTCGGGCTGCACGGGTCCGATTCGGTCGGAAATCTCTCCGGGTCCGGCTCGGTCGGAGAGATTTCCGGCCCTAATCGGAATCGGCCCCTTTGTGTCTGATGAGTTCTGCTAAATCTATATTATAAGAATGCCATAGTGGTTTGTGTGAGATTATCAGGGCTCTTTCCTTGTTGGGCTGTCTTCCACATGTCTTGATTGATTTGCATTGTGTGGTTGTGTGCATTGTTTGGACCTGTTACAAGGTATGCAGTGTTACATTTGCTACCTGTGCATTGTCTCATATTTGAGCTACGTGCTTGTGTACTTGAGGTGTGTGGTGTGTTCAGTTTCTACTTACCAAATAGCTGTCCATTTCCAGAAGTGCCATTCTCCAACCGCTGGGTGATGACCGATAGGCGAAATATGTATGAGTCATGCACACTCCCAGGAAACTTAGCAACGACATTGATGAACAGGCCCAGGAGCTCCACAATTGCCTGAACGTTAATGGAGTGTGTGTGCTTCCTGTTCCTGTATATGTGTGCAGTGTCCGCAGGAGGCACAAGTGGGAAACTTCCATTACAACGCAGGCATTACATCGTAATGCCTTTACAATGCAACTTTTACAACGCAGGTGCCATTACATCGCATGCCATTACAACGCATGTGCCATTACAATGCATGCCATTACAACGCATGCCATTACAATGCATACTAAGGTAAGTAATGGTTGTAAGTGAGGTAAGTTGATTATTTTTTATATAAATTTTTTAGGAAAGTTACAGTTAATAGTAATAGTTGTATTTTACAAATATTTAAATTGTTTAAAAAAAAAATATCATATAATTTAATTTAAATGGATAGGTTTGGGTTGGGTAGTGTATTAATACTCATGTGTTTTTTTTTAAAGTTTTTGAGTTTTATTAAAAAATTAGATTAGTTGTTAATTTATTTTAAAAAATATTAAATATCTATAATTTAATTTAATAATTTAAAATATAATAAATGTGCTTTGCACTTTTTCACTGGGATGGGAAATAGGGATTTTGGGTGGGGGTGTGCATTAATAGTCAGGTATTCATTTTAATACTTGAGAATGACATGTTATTTAGTGTTAGTTATAGAAAATTAAAAAATATATTTGTTAAATATTATTAAAAAAGTCTTAGGCACATATCCTCTGGGATGGGATGCATTGGAAATAGGGGTTTTGGGTGGGGGAGTGTTTTAATATTCAGGCAATATTTTTAGAATTAATAATACATACATTTTTATTTATAGTAATAGAAATATTTTATAATATTTTAATTTCAATAATTTTAAAATGTTTAGGCATCTATAATTTGGGAATGGATGCATGTGAAACATGGGTTTTGGGTGGGGGGATGTATTAATACTCAGGTATTAATTTTAATACTGGAGAATTAATGGTAATTTAGTTTTACTGTTACATAATTTTAAAAATAATGTATATTTAATTTAATGAAAAAAGCTTTTTGCCTCTAAAATCTGGGAAATAGGTGTTTTGGGCGGGGGAGTGTATTAATACTCAGGTATATTTTTTAAATTCTAGAGAATTAATTGAAATTTAGATTTAGTGATAGTTAATTATAAAAATATTTGTAAGTAATAAAGTAATAATATTTAAAAAGGGAATTGCACCTATCCTGTGGGACGGGATGCATAGGAAACAGGAGTTTTGGGTGGGGAGTGTATTAATATGCAGGTATTAATTTTAATACATGAGTATTATTTATTACTTAATTTAAACGTTTTTTTATTGCATTTTTAAAAAATTAATTTTAATTAATAAAATTAATAAAAGTAATGTGCAGAAATATTCAGGGTGTTTTGGGGTGTGGGGGTGATTGTATTTAAAGGAATAAATATAATTTATCAATTAAAAATTTATATTAATTTAAAATTTAATTTATAAAATTAATAATTTTTTAAAAGTTAATTATTTTATTTACAAAATTTAAGAGTGCATAAATGTACAACATGAGTATGAATAAATAGACATATAAAATCTTAAAAAGCAAAAATTTTATATTAAAAAAACTTAATATTTAACAAAACAATCAATAGACATTAATAGTATTATAAATATTTTTTATTAGAAATATAAAACAGAATCAATAAATAATCAAAAAATGTGGTAAAAATATTTTATTAGTACTATTATTTTTTTAAATAAACATAGATTTTTGTATGTATTGTAGCATATATTTTCTATTTTCTTTGTAGGTTTTCCCACGGTTTCCCATTGTAGTCAATGGGTGAATTTGTCCTTTTTTCCTTTTTACGGAAAGATATGACGTTGCTGCGTGTACGTAAGTTTCATCATTGCGAGGTTCGTCGCAGTCCGGATCAGAAGCAAGGTAGAGCTGCATCCACGTAAGGCAAATTTAAATTATTAAAAATAGATCACGGGTGGTATAGTTTATTGTAAGGGGAGAGGAGGGAGGTAGTAAGAACTAGGAAAGTTGTATTTTGATGTTATTGTATGATATAACTTAAAAATATTTTCCAAAACAGGAAGCAGTTATTCCCACGTCGGATTGATTGCTTTCGTAACACTTTTTGTTTAATAGCATTACTTTTAAAAGATTATTTTTATTTTCTATTAAACAATAGTGTCATGAAAGTAATCTTTTTGGTAATTTTTTTGATGCAACAGGTTTTTAGAAATTTTGTTATTGCATCGTTGCGGTTTTCCGGATAGGACAAAGGAACATGGACAAAGTCTTCGTGGGTTGCAAACAGACTTTTTTGGCCATTTTTAAACCATTGCTATATGGTTTTTGGGACTTAAGTTGGACTTGGGTCGTGAGAGTATTTCAACAATGGATTTTTTGGTTGTGATTTTTTTCAAAATGTTTTAACTTTTTCATGTTTTTATTAACTTAAATTGAGCAAGAGAGGATTGCATCGATGAAATCTTGTTGCGTTTTTTGCCTAACAAGTTATTCTTTTTCGGGATGTTTTTCTTGGGTGTGTTTTTTGTAGGTATGCACAGTACATTTTACAGCTCAATTTTTGCTGTAAAAATATGGCATTGCCGAACTGCGTCCATTTTGGTTAGTTTAACTTGGGTTATGGTTTATATCACAGATTATGGATTATTTCCAGTGGATTAAAGGACTGCTCAAGACTCTTGGTGAAATGTGGGATTGTACGTAAGTCCATGAGTTGAAAAAAGAAGACAATTGAAGGTAAGGAACCCGACTTTTTATTTATAATTTTGTTTTGTTTTGAAAAATGTGAATTGAATTAGGGGAATTCTTTGTCAAAACAGGCCAGTAAGGTGGTTTAGGAGTTAGTGTAGATTAGAAATGTAGGATGTGTGCAATATTATCTAGCTAGTCTGAAGCCACCATCAACGAAAATTGTTGAATTGCACCCAATAGTCGCTCGGACATTTCTTTTGTTCTTTTAGAGATTCGTGGGTTCAAACTACCAGTTAATGATTGCGCAATTCTCATTTCTTGGAAACTTTGCTCCTTCTTCAAAATTTCCAAGAAATGATAGAAGTTAGGATGTGGTTTACCGATAGATTTGTTGAAGTAGTTGTGCCATCCCTCTATGGCATTATTTGTTTTTGCTCCTCCCTCTAAGCAGGTTGAGTAGCAGTTCCACCACTTCACTTGGAAACGAGGTTTCCTCCTGCGGCCTGACCTGCTTAGATGGCCAATCCATGTGTCTTCAAAGTAATTTAGAAGGGGTGCCAATTTTTCCTCGCTTGCAGTAAAATAGTCAGAATCAGTCATAGATGTGTAGTATTCATCTACACTGTCAGGAGGAACAAAGCAAAGTGCAGTTAGTTTCTTTAATTCAAATTGTAGTTTCCTGTCTGATATATAATCCTCAACTAAGGGACGCACTTCTGGGACTGAACCCGTGTGTGTTGCGGGACGCTTTGCTGATTTTTCGCCCCCGGACCCGCTGGTGCACGGATCTCTGTGCCTGCAACCCCCTGGTGGGACTCGGAGTCCCAGGGTGCACCACATCAATTAGCAGCAGCTGCCGTGAAGGAAGGCGTGACCATCGCGCTTTAAAGCGCAGCCTCGACTCCCGCGGCGCGGGACGCGCTTCTGGGACTGAATCCGTGTGTGTTGCAGGACGCTTTGCTGATTTTTCGCCCCCGGACCCGCTGGTGCATGGATCTCTGTGCCTGCAGCACCCTGGTGGGACTCGGAGTCCCAAGGGGCACCACATTAATTAGCAGCAGCTGCCATGGAGGGAGGCGAGAACATCGCGCTTTAAAGCGCAGCCTCGACCCCCGCGGCGCGGGACGCGCTTCTGGGACTGAACCCGAGTGTGTTGCGGGACGCTTTGCTGATTTTTCGCCCTTGGACCCGCTGGTGCACGAAGCTCTGTGCCTGCAACAGCCTGGTGGGACTCGGAGTCCCAGGGTGCACCACATCAATTAGCAGAAGCTACCGTGGAGGGAGGCGTGACCATCGTGCTTTAAAGTGCAGCCTCGACCCCCGCGGCGCAGGACGCGCTTCTGGGACTGAACCCGTGTGTGTTGCGGGACACTTTGCTGATTTTTCGCCCCCGGACCCGCTGGCGCACGGATCTCTGTGCCTGCAACACCCTGGTGGGACTCGGAGTCCCAGGGTGCACCACATCAATTAGCAGCAGCTGCCGTGGAGGGAGGCGTGCCCATCGCGCTTTAAAGCGCAGCCTTGACCCCCGCGGCGCGGGACGCGCTTCTTGGACTGAACCCGTGTGTGTTGCGGGACGCTTTGCTGATTTTTCAGCCCCGGACCCGCTGGTGCACGGATCTCTGTGCCTGCAACACCCTGGTGGGACTCGGAGTCCCAGGGTGCACCACATCAATTAGCAGCAGCTGCCGTGGAGGGAGGCGTGACCATCGTGCTTTAAAGCGCAGCCTCGACCCCCGCGGCGCGGGACGCGCTTCTGTGACTGAACCCGTGTGTGTTGCGGGACGCTTTGCTGATTTTTCACCCCCGGACCAGCTGGTGCACGGATCTCTGTGCCTGCAACACCCTGGTGGGACTCAATTAGCAGCAGCAGCCGTGGAGGGAGGCGTGACCATCGCGCTTTAAAGCGCAGCCTCGACCCCCGCGGCGTGGGACGCGCTTCTGGCACTGAACCCGTGTGTGGTGTGGGATGCTTGGTGCACGGATTTCTGTGCCTGCAACACCCTGGTGGGACTCGGAGTCCCAGGGTGCACCACATCAATTAGCAGCAGCTGCCGTGGAGGGAGGCGTGACCATCGTGCTTTAAAGTGCAGCCTCGACCCCCGCGGCGCAGGACGCGCTTCTGGGACTGAACCCGTGTGTGTTGCGGGACGCTTTGCTAATTTTTCACCCCCGGACCCGCTGGCGCACGGATCTCTGTGCCTGCAACACCCTGGTGGGACTCGGAGTCCCAGGGTGCACCACATCAATTAGCAGCAGCTGCCGTGGAGGGAGGCGTGACCATCGTGCTTTAAAGCGCAGCCTTGACCCCCGCGGCGCGGGACGCGCTTCTGGGACTGAACCTGTGTGTGTTGCGGGATGCTTTGCTGATTTTTCAGCCCCGGACCCGCTGGTGCACGGATCTCTGTGCCTGCAACACCCTGGTGGGACTCGGAGTCCCAGGGTGCACCACATCAATTAGCAGCAGCTGCCGTGGAGGGAGGCGTGACCATCGTGCTTTAAAGCGCAGCCTCGACCCCCGCGGTGCGGGACGCGCTTCTGTGACTGAACCCGTGTGTGTTGCGGGACGCTTTGCTGATTTTTCACCCCCGGACCAGCTGGTGCACGGATCTCTGTGCCTGCAACACCCTGGTGGGACTCAATTAGCAGCAGCAGCCGTGGAGGGAGGCGTGACCATCGCGCTTTAAAGCGCAGCCTCGACCCCCGCGGCGCGGGACGCGCTTCTGGGACTGAACCCGTGTGTGGTGTGGGATGCTTTGCTGATTTTTTGCCCCCGGACCCGCTGGTGCACGGATCTCTGTGCCTGCAACACCCTGGTGGGACTCGGAGTCCCAGGGTGCACCACATCAATTAGCAGCAGCTGCCGTGAAGGAAGGCGTGACCATCGCGCTTTAAAACGCAGCCTCGCCCCCTGCGGCGCGGGACGCGCTTCTGGGACTAAACTTGTGTGTGTTGCGGGACGCTTTGCTAATTTTTCACCCCCGGACCCGCTGGTGCATGGATCTTTGTGCCTGCAACACCCTGGTGGGACTCGGAGTCCCAGGGTGCACCACATCAATTAGCAGCAGCTGCTGTGGAGGGAGGCGTGACCATCGCGCTTTAAAGCGCAGCCTTGACCCCCGTGGCACGGGACGCGCGCGGGCCGTGCCCAGGCAAAGCCCGGGCCAAGGGCGGGCCCGTCCTGCGCCCGTCATCGCCAGGAGGAGGCAGGGCAGGGCCACCCCCCTTGGCATTTGGTCCTTGCCCGCCATATGTAAGCGGATATTCAGCGGGTCCCCTGATTGGACTATAACATCAAATCGTGAGTAGAACATTAAGGGGCCGATTCCGATTCAGGCCAGAAATCTCCCCGACCGAGCCGGACCCGGAGAGATTTCCGACCGAATGGGACCCTAGCAGTCCGACCAAACGAGTACTATGCGTTCGCATGCAATCGGACTCGATTCGGTCGGACTCCCATTGAAGTCAATGGGAGCCGGTCGTACAACGCGTACTCGGGCTCCCATTGACTCAATGGGTGCGAGGCAAACAAGGGCGCCCCCTACAGCCGGTATGCGTCGAAGCGACTCGTGCCATACATGCACAGGTAGGGGGGACCCATGGGTCCCCCCTGTGTGCGACTCGTGCGGCTACGCATACAGGGGGGTCCGACACGGACCCCCAACGTCCGGCTCCGACTGCTCTTTGGAGCCGGACTGCGCGAGTCGGTCGGACTGCTCGAGGCGCGCATCGTACTTACCCAGCCGGGGAACGTCTCCATTGCGCGGTGCGAGTCGTGTCCGTGCGAGTCGGTCGGAGCGGTTGGGTCCCGCGAACGAGTCGGTCGGCGATTTCGTGAGCGCTCCCATCGTACTCGCTCGCCCGGACGCACGTCCGAATCGGTCGGGAAAGAGGGCTCCGAATCAGATCCGGTAAAGCCGAATACGATTCGGTGCCCTACCGGCCGAGATCGGAATCGACCCCTAAATATTTGCCCAGTCCTAGGATCTGTTACAGGGCCCCTTTGATGATTCCCACTGCGTTAGTGTCCTTGAAATAACGAAGTCACATAGGGGAGCAAGCTTGATTTGTACCTATTTTCTGACTGAATTGGGGGTCACGTGTCTAAAAAGATGGGCCGGAAAAAGATGGGGGCGACTAAGCCAACAGCAACTGACTCATTAAGTGCACCCAAGTGGACCACCACCATCGATAGTTACTTGGCCCGCGCTGTTGGGGTCTTAACAAAAGAAATTGACTTGGCAGAGCGGCGCTTGTCGGTCACCTCATTGGTCCGAGATGGAGGGACTGTTGAAAGTGGGTGTGCTCAAAGCCCAAACACTATAAATATAGGTGTGGGACTGGGCAATGAGTAAACCGACCAACCCGACCAAGCAAGTGGCAATAGTGTCCACAGTGGTCAGACTCTTACAATGGTTGAACTTGAACAGGGATCGATACACACCACTCCGGAAGCAATATCATCAAAGGTAGAAAAAGCTTTGAATAGAGCCCATAAACCTGCTGCAAAACGGAAGAGAAAGTCTCCGGTCACCCCCCCGAACTCCAGATACATTTTTACTATCAGGAAGGGGGCTCTGAAGATCATAATCAAATGGACTCACATATTTGGACACCATTTTGGGGCAAATTATCTGCTGTTGTTAGTAAAATAGTAAACCCACTTAAAGAAAGGCTGTGCAGGGTGGAGGAGGAATTGAAAAAAGTTAATGAGGGGGCCAGAATCCAACAGGTTGTGAATCACAGACAAGTAGGAAAGGATATGAGTAAGATCACAAGTGGCCAGCCTTCCAATTTGGAGGGTGCTACCCGCCCCAGACCAGATGTGACGTTGAGTAGTGACATACCCGAGCCTAGTAGTAATACCATAAGGGGTGAACGGAGGGTAGTATACCATCAAGGTCCTAACCAACAATCACATAATACTGAGAACAGACTACCCCAACAAGACCTAGTCACTATTAACTTACCACCCGCTAGCTGTCCTTATGTGGTAGTTTCAGCTAATGTCCCGCCACTAAAATCAGGGTGTAGAATGTACACGATACAGTATTATTCCAAAAATATTTATTTATTTTGCAGCACAGCAACATAGAGCGGTCTGGTCATCATCAAGGCAACTGACCTTTCAGCTACCAGAGGCTCTGTCATAGGATTCCAGATGGAATCAGAACGTAGAGCATAAAATAACATGGTATGCATTATAACATGACAGGAATAGCATATTACATATCTCCCTTATATAATAAAAAGAGAAAGAAAAAGAAAGAAGTAATGCATGGAAAG
The DNA here is from genome assembly GCA_963921515.1 of Calotriton arnoldi. Classification (NCBI taxonomy): domain Eukaryota; kingdom Metazoa; phylum Chordata; class Amphibia; order Caudata; family Salamandridae; genus Calotriton; species Calotriton arnoldi. Next base: position 201,095 of record CAWUFW010017714.1, on the reverse strand, counting down.
AGAAGGGGAAAAAAAGAAAGAAACTATCTTACAAAATCGGATAATTTCACTGGCAGGTGTCTAGTGCGACATGAATCCTTAACTCTGAAAGCGACAGAGTCTTCATGACAAGGTGCAGATTCAGTGACATTTTGTGTTACATAATATGAGGTAGTGGGCACTTCCAAGTTGGTGCTGAGAGCAGAACTGTCAGAACTTTTGCATTCACTTGAAACCTTGAAACCCACAGGACACTTTGCAAAACGTTTGACATTCCACAGCTTGCCATCTTGTGTGATAATACTGTTTCTAAAAACTTTTGTAACTTTAATGGGTTTACTAAATTTACTCATACACTTGCCAATGAAGCCCGGTTTCCTAATTCTCACCCAGTCTCCCACTTCAAATTCATGGTCCTTGGCATTCCACTTCTTGTCATACCACGCTTTGCTTTTATTTTGTTTCTCTTTCACTCTCTCACATGTATTATACAATTCATGCTCATTCAAGATACTTTTCTTACATTTCTCTTTAAACCACCACGCACATATTTTACAAACAGGATCCCTTCCTTTCAATAGGCGAAAAGGACTAACTTCTGTGACTGTGTGTGGGGTAATCCTATACATCCATATTCTTTCTCTTAATAAATTTCTCCAATCACCCCTCAATTTGACTACATCAGAAATGTAACCCTTCAACACCCAGTTGAAACGCTCAACTTGGCCATTTTCATGTGGCGCATACAGTGATGTAGTGACATGTTTTATGTTGTGACATTTAAGATATTCTTCCATTTCCGCAGAGGTAAGCTGTACCCCATTATCAGTCACTATGATTGAGGGACAACCTTCCCTCGCAAAAATTTCTTTAAAGAAATCCAAAACCTTATCAGTGGTAGAAAGAGACACAAACTTGACCTCTGGCCATTTAGAGTGGTAATCCACTAGCACTAGTGCATAGCGAGAATCTGATGGAAGATTCATAAATGGGCCAGAAATATCAAAAGCTAATTTCTTCCACGGTTCATCAGGCCACTCCAGGTGTTCTTAAGGGGAGGTACATTGAGTTTGAGCATTTTTTCACTTGAAATGCACACATCACATTCTCTGACCGTACGATCGACCATTCGATCCATTTCAGGCCACCAGAAATAGGGCCAGATGTAGGTAAATGCATGTTTGCAATTCCTTAATAGCGATTTTTAGAGAATCGCTATTAAGGAATCGCAAATGCCATGTAGGTAGGAATCGCATTATTTTTAGCGATTCCTTAATATTCCTTAATTGTGAATCGCAAATTGCGATTCGCAATTAAGGAATACCGTCCCATTCATTCCTATGGGCCAAGAGGCCCATAGGAATGAATAGGAATTGCTCCGCAATTTGCGAGTCACCAAGAGGCACTCGCAAATTGCGGGCGCACTTCAAGGGTGCCAGGGTTCCAAAAGGACACCCTGTTGCACCCTGAAATGTGCATGTGTGCACATGTGGCGCACATACATGCCCTAAGGGCATGAATGTGTGCCACATGGCACTTAAAAAAAAGCAAAACAGTGCTTCTTTTTAAAGGAAATCGCTAATTACCACCAACTTGAAGTTGGTGGTAATTAGCGATTCCTTAAGGCTAAAGTGCACTTTCTTTTGTGCTACTAACATTGTTCCTTAAATGCAAGAGGAAAATAAGGAATCGCTATCTTGCGATTCCATATTTTGCTAGTAGGTTTCAACTTACCTACATTGCTCGCTGCCAAATAGCGATCGCAAACGCTGAAATTCTGCGAATTTCAACGTTAGCGCTCTCTATTTGGCCACCTACATCTGGCCCATAGTTTCTAACTAAGCATTTCATGGCAGACATTCCAGGGTGAAACTTATGAGCTAACTTAAGAATTAAATCACGCACACCAGCAGGTGGCACACACTTTCCATTTTTATACACTATGGGGCCCATTACAATGACTGGCGGATGCACCTCCGCGATGCTGGCGGTGGGAGAAAACGCTGTTTTCCGCCTGCGAGCAGCGGTGTACACGCCCGCCATATTACAATGGTCAAACACAGCCCATTTTCCGACTGCCGCGGTGCGACGTGAACCGCCATCAAAACGCGCCTGCCACCGCGGCGGAGTTAACCAATCGAGAGCCACCGCCGTGCGGAATGACGTCCCTCCCGCCGTACAAATTAGGATGCGCCAAACAGCCAGGCACACCGCAGCGGAGAAACCGGCCAATCTGAGCAGGCGGAAGCACCACAGCGGAGCGCAAAAGTGAATCCCGGAGCCGACCGCCATGGACCCGGCACTACGCGTCTTCCCGGCGCTGTACATGATACTCCTCCAGCAAGCCATGGACCGTGGCGGACGCCGCCGCAGGTACGCGATCACACAACTCTGCACACAAACGCAACCCACAACTCCATGGCTGATGTAAGGTTCCTGTCCCCACCAGACACCCTGGTGGGGACAGGAACACAACCACAGGTGTAGCCACACATGTCCTACCTGCAACTAGTTCACCCCTCCTCATCCAGGTCACCATGTCCGCGATCTTGAAATAATGTTCAGGTCACGTGACCGCAGCGGTGAATCCGTGTTAAAAAATGCGCACAATGTAGTAGGCAGGGCCAGCGCAAGGCATGGGCAGTGCACAAAGTACACAGAGCAACACCTCCACACTCCACACACTAGGCCCACCCACAACATGAAGGGACATGCCATGTGACCCTCCTGTGCTCCCACATGCCCAATAACCAGCCAGGTGAACACACACACTGCACCACACAACAAACAACTAGGGAGACAGCCTCATCAGGTGTGGCTGCAGAGTAACACACAGCGTAGAAGCAAAGGGCCAGGGGAACCCACACACCACAACAACACCACACTGATGGCAAGTAAACTGAGTCCAAGCACAAAATAAACACACACAGATAATGAACAAACACTCTAATGGACACACAGCCTGCCAAGTCACACAGACATACCCCACCCTGACACACAGCAACAAACCACATGCCAGCAGCAATGGAGGACAACAAATAGGAAACCTAAAGTGAGGTGCACACAAATGGAATGGCAAGGAGCTGAACACCAAGCATGTGCACATCACATGCAAGGGAAGGAACATATAACAACAACCCCAGCTCAACAAATCACACATGGCAGTCACAGTGAGTGAAGTCAAACCACAGTCACCTCACTGCAACAACTATGGGAGACAGCAAGGCAACCCATGTATAGGCACAGGGATGAAAGGAAGGGTATGAAGTCTAACACTGATCAGTCACACATCTGTATCCAAATACATCACAGGAGTATGTCAGCAGCACAACACACAGGGCCCATTGCAACACTCCATGACAGTCAAACACAAGTATGAACCTTCACACAACCCCCACACCCATCACACCTGCAGCACACAACACCAGTGACAAACACACAGAAGCTTGCCAATGATGTCCAGTCAATACACTGACAAGCAAACACACCCCCTGGGGGGTATCCACAAACATCACACACACACAGGGATGGCAGAACCACTGTACGCACAAAAACAACAGTCAAACACAGAACACAATCAAAACACACACACAGAACTACTACAATAACAGACAAGACCTGTGCAGTTAAACAGTGGAAATTCAATGGGAGCACAGACACAACAGGAGTACACAACCTCATTAGTCAGGAAAAATGCACAGACAACATACCACAACACATATAAGAAGTGCATCCACACAAAACAATAATGGAGACAAACAGGGAGAAATGGGCCTACAATGACACACAGACAGACATACCACACCACCCATCAACTCAAAATGGTGTCATAGTGTACCACATGCCTGCACATGCACAAGAATGACAAGAGACACATCAAATATGAGAGGAGAAAACACCAAGGATGCCCCTAAAACAAGCACAGGAACTACAATAGACCTCAGTTCATGTGACAGACACACAAGTAAGGCACACCACAATGGCAACACACATCTGAATCAAACACAACAACAAAACACACACACTGACAGGCAAATAGAACACCACACACAGAGCATCTGTCAACTGCATGAGACAACACAACACAAACACTGCACACAGCCACATCAGACACAACACATGCACATGCAAAGATATCAATATGCTACAACAGCTAAACATCAGGGGGTGCACACCAGGCAAGGACAAGGCAACATACACTCACAGCACTGCATGCACACCAAGCAGTGTGTGCACAACAGACATACCAGTTACAAACAGAGATGAGTGACACACCATGAACACACACAACAACAATCTAAACATCACACAGACAACAACACACCCAGGAAGTTAAACAGTCCACAGCAAACACACCTACATCTAAGCCAACACACACAGATGCACAAGTCTGGGACACCAAAGTTGAAACAACATGATCAGAGGAAACAAGACATTGGCAATGTTGAAGTGGCATATAGAGCATGTGTCACAGTAAACCATACCCACACAGTAACCCTTTATTTAGCAAGGACACTGACAAGGCAGACAACAGGAGTAATTATTTTTTTATTTACTACACAGTTATGCAGCAAAATTTAGACAAGAGCAAGGCGAGTGGCCAGTCCAAAGTGCAGATGAGGTACATGAGATCCTGCACAGGCAAGGGGCAAACAGCAGTGAACAGCAAGGCCAATGACCAGTCCAAAGTGCAGATGAGGTACATGAGATCCTGCACAGGCAAGGGGCAAACAGCAGTGAACAGCAAGGCCAGTGACCAGTCCAAAGTGCAGATGAGGTACATGAGATCCTGCACAGGCAAGGGGAAAACAGCAGTGAACAGCAAGGCCAGTGACCAGTCCAAAGTGCAGATGAGGTACATGAGATCCTGCACAGGCAAGGGGCAAACAGCAGTGAACAGCAAGGCCAGTGACCAGTCCAAAGTGCAGATGAGGTACATGAGATCCTGCACAGGCAAGTCTAGAACATCAGTCAACAACAAGGCCAGTGGCCAGGACACAGTGCAGGTGATGTACATGAGAAGCTGCACAGGCAAGTCTAGAACATCAGTCAACAACAAGGCCAGTGGCCAGGACACAGTGCAGGTGAGGTACATGAGAAGTTGCACAGGCAAGTCTAGAACAACAGTCAACAACAAGGCCAAGGGCCAGTAAAAAGTGCAAAGTGAGTACATGATATCCAGCACTGGGAATGGGTGGTACTGTACCCTGCCATGGTCAGCAACACACTCAGGGTGTCAAAAATGGGCAGTCCATGGCACCACTGTGGGAGAGACATGTGTGTGAGGGGGACTAACACTCAGACTTGGCTAGCAGTATGACTGGGAGGTGGCTGTCTGTCGGGGCCAGTTGGGTACTGGCTCAGGGAGAGAGAGGCCCAGCTGGGGTAGAGCCATCAGTGGTCTGGGAAGCCTGAGGGCTGCTAGGTCCAGGTGTGGTAGAGCCATCAGTGGTGTGTGATGCCTGAGTGCTGCTAGGACCAGGTGTGGTAGAGCCATCAGTGGTTTGGGAAGCCTGAGGGCTGCTAGGACCAGGTGGGGTGGTGGCACGTGGAGGTGGACTCATGCTTGCATGAGACCCAGTGTGTGTGGGAGAATCTGGAGGGGTGCCCTTCTGCTTCTTGGGGATTTGATATGGCTTCCCTGTCCTGGGATTAATGCCAAGTGGGGTGTATACAACAGGCACACTCATCACAAAAGCAGGATCATGTGCAGATGCTGGTCCTCCCTCTGGGGACGTGCTGGATTCTGCGGGACGCTTGGCCCCGGATTGCCTCTGCCCCTGCATCACCTGTTTATCAGGTGTCCCCCCTTCAGTGGCCTCCTTTCCCTGCTTCACAGGGCTCTGGATGGGAGTTGATGTTGTGGGTGAACTTGCCTTGGAGCTCTTCTTACGTGTACTCTTAGCAGGCACCTGTTTGTCACTGGGCACGGAAACTGTGTGCTTGTCTATGCAAGACACTTTTGGGACAGGTGAGTCCTTGGCTGGGGATGCCTCTGAGGCATGTGAGCCTGAGGCCTGCTTCTTGCCATCCTTGCCCTGGGTGTGGCCTGAAGGGCTTTTGCCTCTGCGCTCTGGTGTGGGTTTACCTTTCTGTGGGGATGGTGTCTGCGCCCTGGACTGCTTGGGCTGCTGCTGCCATGTGCTGCGTGTGCTGTATCTTTCCCTTGATGTCTGGGGTGTGTGGTCACTATCATCAGATGTGGCCACTGGCAGGGTGGTGGGCCTAGGGACTGGAGCAGGACTATGGGATTGGGCAAGTTGAATGGCTGCTGTCACTGCAGAGGACAGAGACTGTACAGTCCGGTGTAGCCCACCCACGTCGGAATGAACGCCCTCCATGTAAGCCACCACCTGTGCCAATTTTTTGTCATGGTCCAGGAAGGCATTGAGGAGAGCTGTCTGACCCACACACAGCTGGCGCAAAAGGTCCACAGACTCAGCACTGATGGCAGCAGGGGGGACAGGGGCAGCAGGTGCCTGGGATGAAGGACACTCTTCCCTTTTTGTGGTGCGAACACGGGCAGCAACAGTGGGAGTAGCAGGGAGGGTGGGCACTGAACGCTGTGTGGTGGACGAGGAGGCAGAGTCCCCGTTTCCTGTGGCCGAAAACATAGATGCGTCACCGCCGTCGTTAGATGACGTAGAGGTCTGCGTCTCTGGCTGTGAGTCCTCTAGAAGACTACGGTCCCCCTCTGATGCGCTGGTGACATCCGTGTCACTATGCTGGTGTGCAGCAGTTGTGCTTGATGCCTCACCACTGGTGTCCGTCCCCTGTCCTTCCGTGCCCATGTGAGATGCTGCATGAGAGAGAGAGGTAGGATCAGTACATTGGCATCAAGATTACAAATATCTGCAAGGAAAGCATCACTAATGATGAACAATCATCCATGTTGGACAACACCATGGGCAGTAACATTGTGCAACCTCAATCCAAACATCGAAATTACCGTGGCATAATGCAAACTTGGCATAATTCACCCATGTGATGAACACACAGCCAATTAGCCTGTTGGTGGCTCCGTCTAACCAGACACACATATCCCTCTGTGCACACCTAGGGCCCTGAGGGGGTAAAAGATTCTACTCACAACATGTTGCCACTGTCACATCTTGAGCCAGCAGAAGTGTCCAACACAGAGACAGACTCCAACATATACGCCCACAATGGCCATGAGCACATGCCATCCACCATGTCGTATCTTGGGGCACAACTACAGTTGCACATTGGTGTTAGATGTGTAGTCAGCACAAATCTGACGTCAGGCAATGCACACATTGATGATGGCACACTCAGATTATGCACTCTGCCGGACCCTGACATGGGATGTCCGTGACTACCCCAATGAAGATGATACCAGAAGGCCACAACTACAAATGTGAAGTCAAGGGCCATTACACCAATGACATGGGAAGGTACATGTAGGGGGAATGCATGACAACTGCACCCAACACCGCGGCCACTTACACGCCATTGCATCACACTAGCAACATCACAGCCCTGCACTGGCCCAGGCTTGGAGCACATGCAGCCAAACAACACCCAAAGTCACACTCACAGAATACTCACCACCAGCTTGCTGCTGATGCCCCTTCAGACGTGCATCCAGTTCAGGCTGCGGCACAACTAAAATGTGTGCCATTAGTGGTGTCATGCTGCGCCGCGCCAACCTGCCGGCCCGAGGGATCAGCCCCAGTGTCATCTCGGCCACGTTCCTGCTCAGCCGGCAGATGTCATCCCACCTCTTGTGACAGTGGGAGCGCCGTCGGTTGGAGACACCCAGAGCACGCACCTTGCATGCAATGGCCCTCCACACGGCCTTGCGCTGGTTGACTTTGAGCTGCAGACATGGGAGACAAGAGGGTGCAATAATCAGTGTAACCTACCACCATTTCCCAGGGCAGGAGCATGACACTGACTCATCCCAACTTCAGCCATAACTTTAGCAGAGACAATAAATCTGCGACATTCAAACATCATCATGTGGGAAACACACATTAATGCATGCAGGTATGAGGGTGGACACAGTACATGCCCATCTCATAGCCATGCAGGATACCAGCAGAGAGCATGCTGACCACATCTACTGCAAATGTTTGGGAATACTAAGACATGCAGGACATTACTACATATGTTACTGTGAATACTCACTGTGCCCAACACTGCGCAGTCCTCAAAGCACTTGCCCTTAAACTGCCACACTGTGTCATGGAGGTCACATTGAGGGACATGACCTCACAAACGCAAACCCTCATCACAAGGCCTGTCATGTGCAATCTACATGTCTGCAATGGCTCATTGATGGAGAGTCAAGAGGAAAAGCACAGATTTGACACTCTGTGCATTCAGTGTTGTGTCACTGTCAGATTGGGCGGTGAATGTGCAGGCCAGTTGGGGTCACACAGAGGTCCAACGTGGGGCATCTGATATTTTAAATGGAGGGACTATTTGGAAACACAAACAGTGCCAACACATGCGAGTATGTGCACATGCTGGTGGTGATGGAAGGGTCTTGGCACAATAATGTTGAAATGTACAGTGTCATAGGTGAATGACCAACAAGAGTGTCACCCTGGGGGATTGAGGTCCTGAGCATAGTGCAGAACTAGAGATGAGGCACATATTGAGTCAGAAACAATTTCCTCACTACCCTCTGGACAACAACCCTAGCTAAGGCCACAGATGGGCCTGTGAAGGACATCAGGGACACACACAGACATTCAGACTGGAAATCACTGTCCTGACTCCTAAATTGAAAAGTTGCAGCCTCACTGCATGTCTGACAAGACATTACATTTCCCTCACATCTGGATGTGCAGGCAGGGAAACGTGTTGAATAGGCTAAACACACCTTCCCCCTGGAAACAGCATGCTAGGCAGTGCATGACCCAACCCCACACTCTCACGCACATACTGCAGCAGATCAACTTCATGTGTGCCCCCCCTGCACTCTCACTCACACTCTGAGATACTTACCACGACATTTGGTGCACCATATAGCCTTGGATACTGGGTGAGCACCTCGTCCACCAGGACCTCCAGCTCCTCGGTGGTGAAGGGAGTGGCACGGATCTTCTCAGTCCTCGCCATCACTGTGGGCAGGAGACAGGAGCAGCGGCAGTTGGTGGTGAGGGGTCTCAGGCAGCAGTCCCTGGAGGCAGCAGCAGGTGAGGGGTCTCAGGCAGCAGTCCCTGGAGGCAGCACCAGGTGAGGGGTCTCAGGCAGCAGTCCCTGGAGGCAGCAGCAGGTGAGGGGTCTCAGGCAGCAGTCCCTGGAGGCAGCAGCAGGTGCAGCAGGTGAGGGGTCTCAGGCAGCAGTCACTGGAGGCAGCAGCAGGTGAGGGGTCTCAGGCAGCAGTCCCTGGAGGCAGCAGCAGGTGAGGGGTCTCAGGCAGCAGTCCCTGGAGGCAGCAGCAGGTGCAGCAGGTGAGGGGTCTCAGGCAGCAGTCACTGGAGGCAGCAGCAGGTGAGGGGTCTCAGGCAGCAGGCTCAGTGAGCTGTGGAAATGTGTGGCTCTCACACACACATATATAGCCCCCAGGGCTCGTTTCTGTGGTTCTAAGCTGCTGCAATTGGTGTTCCAGGTCTGCCTTATTCCAAAACATCCAATGACCACCTCCGCGATTTTCAAACTTGCATCAGGCTACCACGATTGTGCTTCCCATTGGCTGGAAGGGCATGGTCCATGGCGGTGACACACCGCAGGGGACAGGCATGCGGTACCGCAGTGGTGCATCTTTCAAGTGCATCCAATGACCGGCCCCGCAGTTGTGGAGCACGCCTACCGCGATTTTCAAAATTGCATCAGGCTCCCGCGATTGCGCTTCCCATTGGCTGTCAATGCATGGGCCATGGCGGTGACACATCGCTGGTGCCAGGCGGTAGCTACCGCGATTCCGGGCCCATGCATTGCTATGAGTGACCGGGATCTGGGTGTTGGAGCATGCCAACCGCCATTAGCCATGTGTATATGCCTATCAATCCCGCTATGGTGTCTTGGGCCATGGCGGTGACACACCGCTGGTGCCAGGCGGTAGTTTCCGCGATATGGGTGGCATACATTGCTAATAGTGACCGTGATTTGTGTGGCGGGACATGCCAACCACCCTTTGATCATGTGTATATGCCTATCACTAAGGTGAGTGTGTCTTGGGCCATTGGCGGTGACACACCGCTGGTGCCAGGCGCTAGCTACGGCGAGGGTGCAGCATGACATTGTTGACTATGGGCGTGATAGTGTTGTTTGAGCACGTTTAAGGCACCAATGGACACATTGTGCTGTGTCAATGTCATGGGTCATATCTGTACTTCGAACAGTGGTCACTTACAAAATATCATGGCACTGGATGTAATTTAAATGGGCTATAGTTAGTAATGACAGCCTTAACTTCATATCTAACACCAAATGCCACACTGAAAGAAGTAATGGGGCACATTACTTCTACACAATTTCATATCTGAGCCCACATTTACACACATTTTCATATCTGTCAACAAAATTTAGCCCCAATTTCATATCTGACCCCAAAATGTATCCCCAATTTCATATGTCACCACATTTTAGCCCCAATTTCATATCTGACCCCCAAATTTATCCCCAATTTCATATATGTCACCACATTTTAGCCCCAATTTCATATCTGACACCAAAAACTTACCCCCAATTTCATATCTGATCCCAATATTTACACAAATATTCATATCTCACACAATATGTCACAATACATTACATGATTTTACAAACATTTCAGCATTATTTTCATTACTCACCACATATGTCACACTGTTGTCTGTTTGGTAACACCTATTACAGCCTTCATGTAATGTTATTGTTCACAGTGGCAAATCCAACAGTATATGTCCACATGGACATGTGTGTGCTCTACATACTCAAGGATGTTAATTACATCACCGGCACACTTGGCATTCTGTACATCCTTATTATTTGTCACTTGTATCTAGGCCTTTGGGTATGTTTTGTCTCCATATCTGCCAAATGTTATCACCATTACTCGTGTCATTGTGTCTGGTATGTGCTCATGTTGTTCGGCCTGTCATATGTGATTTTGTTACATGTATATTTTCACAGTTGTGAGTATGTTGATAGTGGATTTGATGTGTGTGGTGTGTTACGTTGGTACTCACCAAGGACAGGTGCATTGACCTTGTCCACATGAAGATTGTTGGCTTGGTGAGGGACTGTAGCCAAATGTGGTGCTGGTGCTCACTGACTGGTAAGTTTGATATGGCATCTGTGAACAGTAGACGGTGTGCCACAATTGGCTGCACATTGATGTAATGCGTGTGCTTTCATTTGCAGTAATTGTGTGCAGTGTTGGCAGGGTGCACAAGTAGGACACGTGTGCAGTGGTTTTCAACCAACACGAGTGGATAAGCCTGCTAAGGCGTAGTAGCCTTTCTGGGGCACAAGCTGTTCCTGCTCAGTGAGGGTGAACTGAAGGTGCTGTTGAATCAAGCTAATGATGGCATCCAAGAGAGGTGAGATATACCTTGATAGGGCTGGCTGTGACACTCATCCAACTCTAACTTTTGTTGTTTTGAAGGTACCAGAGGCCAACAAGTGATGCACAGCCAGCATCTTTGTCTGCGGAGGGATGTTGATAGTCCGCTGTGTTGGTCCTGACAGCCTGTGGGGAATGTGGCTCAGGATGCATTTGATGTTTGTCCTTTAGTACCTGTGTTGTGCAATGACATCCGCTGGTGTTATGTGTATGAGGCTGTTGTGTTTTTGTTATGTACTCAGTATATTCATGCGCTGACTTGTAGGTATACTGGTGTGGGTTTGTCCTGGTGGTGTTGTAGGTTGTTTTTGTGGCACTGTTGTGTCTCCAAGCAGCTGGATGATTAGCTCCATGGCATCTGTTGTACTTCAGTTGTGTGTTTGGGCAGTGCTACTTTCATACTGCATGTCATAGTGCAACTTAAGTGCAGATTAACGTTTGTCTACAGTCCTTTTGGATCACGTACCTTATCCACTTTTTGTGTGCCACATTGACAATCTGTCTGCTTGTTGATGATATTGTGCAGTGGTGTCATTTTGTCTTGATCCACGGCGACACAGAATCTGCAAATGCTTTTCATTATTAGTCATTGACTGACTTGGAATTGTGATTACCAGCATGTATGGCATGTCTACTGATATTAGCACAGGCTTGTGAATATGTATGTGAATGTCTCTAAACTTGTGTGGATTTGAAGTGGCTCAAATTCCATGATGAGTCCTTCAGAACTAGACAAATTGTGTCGTTAATGTGTCCCCTGTCATAATTGCACAAGAATGTGTGGCAGGTACAGCAGCCACTTGGAAGCCAGCAGTGTTTCTGTTTCACACATGTCCTGTATCATATACTGTCAGGGCTGTTTACACAAGAGTTTGAAATGTGACTATTAGCATTCACAGAGACAGTTTCCATGTTGGTTGTTCTCACTGTGCGAATACTGAACAAGTGTACAACAATGTTTTCTCAAGGTGTCACAACATTTGACTTGCACTGTATGCTGTAGTTTGATGCCAGTCAATGTTTGCGCTGTGTCAATCAAAAGCTACGGATTTGTGCACATCTCATGTTCTGTTGCAATGACGTGTCCCCTTTCATCTCACCTAGGAGGCGACCTAATGTGTATCGTCCATTCACCCTGCTGGCTAACATTGAGGATGATGACGTAATACGCAGATTCTGTCTGGACCGCACAAACATCCAAGACCTGTGTGCCATGTTGGAGCCACACCTGCGGGCTGGCAGGACATACCCAACAGCATTAACAACTGAATCGAAGGTGATGGCGGCACTGCATTTCCTGGCTAGTGGATCATTCCAGGAGATGGTGGGCATTGCAGGGGGGATGTTTCAGCCCACCTTCAGCATGGTGCTACGTGATTTCCTGTCGGCCATGATGCAATACAAAGACCGATACATAAGTTTTCCAAGGAGGGCGGCTTTGGCAGCTGTGAAGGCGGATTTTTATGCCCTTGGTCACATCCCTAATGTTGTAGGTGCTATTGACTGCACACATGTTGGCCTGGTTCCACCACAGGCACGGGAACACATATATAGGAATCGTAAACATTCACATTCCATCAATGTGCAGGTGGTGTGCCAGGCCGATATGATCATATCGCATGTCTGTGCCAAGTTTCCCGGCTCTGCACATGATTCCTACATCATGCGCAACAGCATTGTGCCCCAGCTGATGGCCAATCTACTTCCGGAGCGGGCATGGATTGTGGGTGAGTGGGCAGAGTCAAGTTGTGTGCTGTGTGTGCCATGCTGTCCTCTGCCACAGTTGTATCACTTAATCTGTATGTGTTTTTCACACCTAGGTGACTCTGCATATCCCAACAGACCGTGGTTGCTGAGCCCACTACGCAATCCTAGGACACCGTCTGAAGTCCACTCCAACAATGCCCATGGGAGAACACGTCGGGTGGTGGAGCGAACCTTTGGTCTCCTAAAATCGAGATTTCGCTGCCTGGACAGGACCGGAGGGGCACTGATGTACTCACCCAAAAAGGTGTGTCAGATAGTGGTAGCATGCTGCATGCTACACAACCTGGCCTTACGGAAACAAATCCCCCTGATCCTGGACGATGATGACCAGCCGAGGCCCCCACCTGCGATCCCACAAATGTCCAGTGATGAGGATAGTAGAGAGGAGGAAGGTGTTGACCAGCGTCAGCAGCTCATCAACCGCTACTTCACTTGAAGGTGAGTGACAATGTACAACTGGTCCATTGTCTGTTGATGTAGTTGTTTGCGTAAAGGTCTATGTGATCTTTGTGACTGAATCCTGTTGTTGACTCAGTGCTGGCTGCCTATGTGTTGGGTACAGGGTAGTTTGGCACAGCTACAGGATGTCTATGTTGGTACTGTTGCACATTGTAATGTGTGCATATTGGAGTACGTTGATGACATGTGTTGTGTGATGGCTGTGATGCCACCACCTGACTAGTGACTTTTGTTCTGTTGTGTTTTGCTAGGTCCCTTCTGCCTCTCCTTGCCTACAGAGAATCCATGCTCCTGTGACATTGTAACCATGGTAAACATTGCACATACTGTGATAAACATGGAGCAGACACAACTACATTGGTGCGTTATTGTTGTTTATTTTCAATGGGTATATGTGAGAGGGAAGTGGATATTTACATAAATGTGAATGGTGAATCAATGAGTTGGCAGTGATGGTAGATGAGACAATCGAGTAGGCACCACATTGATGTGGTGACACAGTCCAACAGACGGATGCCATTACCATGGCAGTGTGGGTAAGGACAGTGTACAAAGTCAATGGCAGGGTGAAGAGTGTTGCCATCATGGCTGGCTCTTTGACTGGCGTTTGGCAGGTGCTTTTTGCCACGGGTGAGTCCCAAGTTTTTCTTTGGACAGCCCCTTCTTCTTTTGGCAGGGGGGGCATCGTCTGCTGGGCCATGGGGTCTGAGGAGTCACCCCTCTCCATGCCCGCAGGGGTGGATGATGAACTGTTATCCTGCGTGGCAACGGGGGGAGGTGGAGGTGTGGTATGTGGCACTGGCCTGTCCCTCAGTACCGCCACTAACTGGCCCATGAGGTCCACGATTTGTCCCATACGGTTGTCACTGGACCTCAGCAGACGTTGGAGCTCCAGGGCATCTTCGTGGGCCTGGCCCATTTGTGCCTGTGTGTGTTCATAGGCACCAACAACTCTGGTGATGTTAGCCAGGGCTTCGGTCACAGTGTCCTGTGGTGTTGGAGTCCCACTTGTCCTCCCACCTGCCCTGTTATCACTGACCTGTTGCCTCACCACTCTAGGCACACGCCTACTCTCCATGCCCTCCGCAGTTGTTGGTGTGGACTGGGCATCCTCTGGGGCAGGGCGAGTGTTGCAGGCAGCAGTGGTAGTGGTGGTGGTGGTGGCGGCACAGGTCGTTCCAGCAGGGGTCAGCGTTGATGTTGTTGCTGAGGGTGGGGGGGGGGGCAGTGGGGTCATGTGACCGGTTGCGCCCTGGCACACCAGATGGGCCGGCTTGGAGTTCCTCATCCAAAGAATCCAGGGACTCCGCATCAGAGTGTCCATGTTCCGGGGGAGGAGACTGGCTCTGCAGGTTGAGGTTGTCGTCCTCTGCAGTCAGTTGTTGGTCACCTGTGGAACAGAGGGTACATAGTCATTGACTTACACCCATCAGGCTTGCTGTGTTTGATGTCTCTTATTTACATGTTATGCAACACACAGTTACGTATTTCATAAATTGTATGTCTGCACAGTGATGTGCGTCATGACATGATGTGGAGGTACATACATCTTTTTCCATGGTGTGACAAGTCATTGGATACCATGCCCCACGTGAAGCTCTTAGTATTAAACTGAAAGGTTGTCATCTGACAACTGGCTGCTATACAACTTGATGTGATGCATCTTTGCTGATTACTCTTCCTGGCAGATGTTACATATGCACATGTACTAGCCATTGTACCATTGTTATCTCATGCATACCTTTGTAATGTTCTGTGCTTGGATTTCATTGTTCAACAGGCCATGCCTGTTTATTGTTACTATGGTCCTTCATGCTCAGCACCCATGGAATTTACAGATAGCATTCGGTGCAGGGCATATATGGTCCCTGATTTGCTTACACATGGGTTTAGTTGAGTCACAGTTCTGTTTCTGTCACAGTTACATACGCTTAGCTGTCTGCATACTATCAATTGCTATTTTATTGGGGTGTATCTTGTTGTGATGTGAGGCCTTGTGTTGTCATATAGCTCAATGCTTTTGTTGAGGAATGGTGGGGTGCATGCACTGTCTGCTTACCTGTCCAGTTGTCATTTTTAGGTGGACTTTCTGACACATGCTTCTGGGTGGGGGGAGTGCTCCTCCTTCTGAGAGGAGTGGCAGGGGTGGCTGGTGGGAGTTGTAGTGCAGGCCTCCACCCCCCAAACAGCCCTCCCTGGGAAGATGGATACCTACCTGTCACTTTGTTTGTAGTGATACAATGTCTACCACATGCTTCTGGGTGGGAGGGAGTGCTCCATCCTGCTGAGGGATGGGGCAGGGTGTGCCTGGTGGGAGTTGTAGTGCAGGCCTCCCTATTCCAAACACACCTCCCTGGAAAGATGGCTACCTACCTGTTAGGTGAGGGTGAAGAACACAATGGCTGCCACATGGTTCTGGGTGGGGGGAGTAGTCCATCCTGCTCAGCTGTGGGACAAGGGGGCCTGGTGGGAGTTGTAGTGCAGGCCTCCCTATTCCAAACACACCTCCCTGGAAAGATGGCTACCTACCTGTTAGGTGAGGGTGAAGCACACAATGGCTGAGACATACTTCTGGGTGGGGGGGCAGTGCTCCTCCTTCTGAGAGGTGGGACAGGGGTGGCTGGTGGGAGTTGTGGTGCAGGCCTCCCACCCCCAAACAGCCCTCCCTGGGAAGATGGATACCTACCTGTCAGTTTGTTTGTAGTGATACAATGTCTACCACATGCTTCTGGGTGGGAGGGAGTGCTCCATCTTGCTGAGGGATGGGGCATGGTGTGCCTGGTGGGAGTTGTAGTGCAGGCCTCCCTATTCCAAACACACCTCCCTGGAAAGATGGCTACCTACCTGTTAGGTGAGGGTGAAGCACAGAATGGCTGCCACATGGTTCTGGGTGGGGGGAGTAGTCCATCCTGCTCAGCTGTGGGACAAGGGGGCCTGGTGGGAGTTGTAGTGCAGGCCACCCTATTCCAAACACACCTCCCTGGAAAGATGGCTACCTACCTGTTAGGTGAGGGTGAAGCACACAATGGCTGACACATGCTTCTGGGTCGGGGGAGTGCTCCTCCTTCTGAGAGGTGGGACAGGGGTGGCTGGTGGGAGTTGTAGTGCTGCTTGCCTGGACACATACAACACAGTTGATGTTGTGTACCTTTGTGATGATTCAGATGGGGTGAATGTTAAATCAGTGAGACCTGTGTTTGGTATTGGGGTGCAGATGAATATACTTGTGCCTCAGGGATGTAGCTTTGTAGTTGTGCAAGACAGTACATGGCAGTTTCATGGTATATATTAGTTGGTACTTACCAGCCTCCACTCCCCCGGCTATTCCTTCAAGACTCTCTGGATGCAGTATGGCAAGCACCTTCTCCTCCCATGCAGAGAATGGTTTTGGTGGAATGGGAGGGCCTCCACCAGTCGCCTCAGCCTGCTCACGGTTCTTGGCCCTCTTCTTCTTGACAACACTCTTCAGGTCATGCCACCGCCTCTGGATTTCCTGCTTGTTGCGGGGCACGTTCCCTACTGCATTGACCTTGTCCACTATCCTTACCCACATGTTTGTTCTTGTGGCTAATGGTGTCTGTTGGACCATGCTACCAAAGAGTTGTGGTTCTACTCTAATTATCTCATCTACCATTACTGTCAAATCAGTGTCTGTGAATTTTGGCATTTTCTGTGGTGCCATGGTGTGTGCTGTGCTGATGTTTTGGGGTGCAGTTGTGAGGGTGGTGTGGGTGGTGTAGGTGGTGTGTGTGTGTGTTGTGGTGGTGGTGTGATGTGTGCAGGTTTGGCTCTCCTTAGTGCTCTGGTGTTGTTTCCTTCTGTTGTGTCGTTTTGCAAAGGATTGTGGTCAGGGAAGGGGCTGGTTTTATGCTCAGCTATGTGGGTGTGTCAAGATGGTGTAATGCTGTCAGGTGTGCTGTGTGGGTTGTCCTGTGATTTGTATGTTTGAATTTGCCATGGGGGTGTGTCATTGGGATGTTTCAGGTTATTTTGGGGGCAGGGCTAGTTGCCTCTGTGCATTTGGTGGCCTTATTGTGTGTTTCTTTCCTTGGCCGCCATTTTGTTGACAGAGCATCCGCAGCAATGGCTATGCTGCAGGCCTTCCGCCGTATCTCACATTCATTACATTAAACATAGGCTTGAGTTTCTCGCTAATATCCTTTTTCCTGGGCCAACCCTCCAAAATATGTTTCCATAATGAATCTTCCATTTCACTTGACCTCCACTTCTCCTCGGAAATGCCTTTGAAACCTCCAACAACAACATCTTGAATAGTGGTAACAATTTCACAATCATCAACATTTTCGGTGGGAAGTACCTTACAAGGATGGCGCGACATGAAATCTGCAGTAACATTGTTTTTACCTGGAACAAACTCGGTTTTAAAACAGTATTCTTGTAGCCTCGAGGTCAATCTGGCAATGCGCGCAGTAGAATTCCAGCCACCGCCAGGTGATAAGATATTAACTAATGGTTTGTGATCTGTCCTTAAAGTGAACTTACTTCCCCAGACATAATTGTGGTAGTGCTCTATTGCCCACACACACGCCAACAACTCTTTCTCGATGACAGCATACCTTCGCTCAGTTTCATTCAACGTTCGTGAAGCAAAACAAACATTCCATTCTTCATTGCCACATTTTTGTGATAGTACACCCCATATGCCATATAGACTGGCATCAACGGTTATGACACACTCCTTGTTCATACAGAATGGTCTCAATGTAGGGGCATTCACAATGTCTTCTTTGATAGTAGTAAAGAATCACTGACATAATATCGACAGACACAATATCGACCTACATTTTTATCGACACAAAATTATTGATAGCATTAATATCGACACTACATACTTATTAAACAAACATCAAAAATATCGAAACGTGAATATCGTAAGTAAAAAATATCGAAATCAAAAATATCGTACATATTATTATTGTTTTAAAAAATATCGAACATTAAAAAAATACATACTCCATGTAAAAAATATTGAACACAAGCATATCGACAGCAAATATATCGTTATTTTCTAATTATCGACTAACCAAAACATAAAAAAAAAGCAAACTTATACTTCATAAATACAAATAAATACCTAAGAACACATCACATATCAAATTAAATACATATTATTTACACATAATAAATATATAACAAAAATTAAACTATAAAATACACTATTTAAAACATTAATAAATATAAACTTTCATCATATAAATTCTATTTCTTCATATTCATATATATTATAACACACAAACAATTAATGGTAATTAGAAACCCAAAAAAAAATCAAAATCTTAATTAGCGTTTTCCATATAAGGAAAACAACTTACAAAACAATTAAAACATTTGAAATAAACCAATAAAAACACACAATATTGAGAGCGACCAATGAAATCAAACTAACAATTTCTAAAACACTATACAAAGCCACAAATATAACTCTTTTTTTACACCTCAAACCAAGAAGACTAAAGAAGGCGAAACTCTGCTGGTTTTCTACAGGAATAAACAACATCATCAAACCAAAACCTCTATAAATCTACAACAAGTAAGTAAAATAAAGTATACTAAATAACAGTTAAGTTAATTTTCTGATAAAAAAACTTGCATCCTCAAATAATTAATTTATGTCTTTATTCTATTTTATGTTTCCCCTACAGACAACTAAAACACAATAACAAAATTACAAAGAACAACCTTAAAAAGATCTACCTAATAAAGTAAGTATTATTCTAAATGCATTAAGGAAACCTGTAAAACACCCACCCAAACCCAAAATGCATCCCCAAAACACACCCCACTTCTAAATATTGAGTATCAAATAGTAATATCTGCTTTTTTTTCAACAGAATAAAACAGACTTCAGAAAATGTTACACAGAAAGTATAGAAAACATCATTTTCAATCATCTAATTACGAACTTTATAAGTATATTTTCCCAAAATTTTATTTTCAAAATATTATCAACTATTACAATAACTTTTAAATTTCTCATATACATTTATTATAGATTTCTGAACACCACAATGACAGAAGGCGCACAATTTATTACATCACAAAAAGGCAAAATGTTATTGTGTTATATGGGATATGTGTATACCCAGGAGAAACAAACCGGGCTTAAAGTGAATTGGAAATGTTCGAAATATTATTCAAATAAATGTTATGGGCGTGCTACTACCAGGGAAGCAAATGTTTTATACACCAGGGAGCATAATCACCCTCCTAATGTAACAAAGATAGAAGTTAGGGGTGCATTAGAAACTATTAAAGAGGCTAGCAGAAGCTCTCAAAGACCAACCACTGCAATTCTAAAAGAACAGCTACCTACCATCCCCAAAGAAGCAACTGGACAAATGCCATCCATAGCTTCATTAAAAAGGACCATAGCACGTACAAAAAGGGCAACAACAACTCCCATTCCAAATCCTAAAACTTTTGATGAAATAATAATTACACCAGAACTGTCTATAACTTACAATAAAGAACCATTTATTATCTATGATAATAAAAGTAATGACAAAAAAATAATAATGTTTGGTACAGCACTCAATTTAGTAAAGCTGCAACAAGCTGAGGTATGGATGATGGATGGTACATTCTCAATATGTCCCAAACCATTCTTCCAACTCTATACCATACATGGACTACATCAAAATTGCAACATTCCCTTTATTTACGCATTGCTGCCTAACAAACACAATGCAACCTATGTAGAAATCCGAAATAAAATTAAACAGGAAACCAATGACTATTTCCCGCAAAAAATTATTATAGATTTCGAACAATCTATGATAAACGTTATACTGAAAACATACCCACATACCTCTATTCAAGGGTGTTATTATCATTTTAATCAATGCCTATGGAGGCACCTCCAAAAATCTACGCTCAGTGTAGAGTATGCAACTAACACATCATTTCAATTCCAAATTAAAAAACGAATTGCATTAGCCTATGTACCAGTAACAGATGTTGCTGAACATTATAATCTACTACTAGAAAGCCCTTTTTATAAACAATATGAGGAAAAATTAAGTCCACTCCTGGACTACTTCGAGGACACCTGGGTAGGCAGATTACACAGATCTGGCCATAGGAGACAACCCAAATTTCAAATTCCCTGGTGGAACGTATATAGTAGCACACTTAACCAACAAGCTAAAACTAATAACGCTGTTGAAGGATGGCATAATGCCTTCCAACAAACCACAGGAAGAGTCAGACCGACACTTGACAAACTAATAACCACCCTACAAAAAGAACAAAGCTACCAGGAACTCCGAATGCAGCAATCTATCACCCAACTCAAACCAAAAACCTCTAAACAAACCAAACAAATGTACCAATACCTACAAGAGCAAGTTAAATTATATCCTAGTACAAGAGGCCTAGAGTACCTAGAAATGATTGCAAAAAGCCTACTATAAAATAGCCTTAACAATTAAATTGATCACATTCTTTTTTCGTTTTATAGCAATATATAAAAAATATTAGTTATTCTCAAATTTTTTATTAATATGTGTAATATTTTTGTAATAGAAAAATATATTATCCTTACACACATTAATTATAAATGTGAGAAAATAAAACACAACAACAATAAAACATAACATTATATACCTCCCACAAATAAATAATTTTCTTAAACTTACCTTGTTTGTTGTTGTTGATTCAAAATTCAAAATTTTCTCAAATTATTCATATAGGTTTCAATGGAATATCCTTAAAATGTTTCCCCAAAAAAATTTAAAAATACAACTGTACCAAAAATATAATCCTCTATTAATAAATCCACAATCTGGAAACCATCCAAAACCCGAAAATAATTTAAAAAAAAGAAACGCTCCAAGAAAACCGAAAAATTATGTAAGTATATATAAAATATTAGCTTGTAAAACTAATATACACTTCCATAATAAAAAAAACGCAATCTTCCGGCAACCGAAACTTCTTTCAATTAGAACCAAGAAAATAAACATACAAACATTCCCACCCACACAAAACCACACATAATACACTTAATTACATTACTACTACTATTATACTAACAAAATAAACAAATTAAACACTATAATTCTTTCCTTCCGGACTAGGCCTCTATTACGTATATAGCGATAAACAGTCTAAACCTAACTATCGCATATAAACGAACATAACATCATTTAAAAATCTCTAAATACTCTAAATAAACTCTAAGGGACCCATTACGATAACCAGCGGTAAAAAATCCGCCATCTACTATAGCATGAAAAAACCGCCCGCCTGCACCATGGGAATACCGACCGAGCAATTATGATGTCGCGAAGCAACCCCCGCCCGCGGCGGAAAAAACACACAAAATTCCGTCCGGACATGTCCGAGTAGAAGATTAACCGTCCGCCACGGACGCAATCCCGCCAGAAAACCCAAAACCGCCCGCCCTGACGAACGAGACAACGACTGTGAAATTATGATCTCCCCGACATCAGCGCGGAAAATCCACATTTTCCCCGCCCGCAACGGTCAACAACAGCGATGAATAACTGACACGGCGGAAGGACTGGCGGACACGTCCGTGCACGGAAACCATTGGCGGGACAAAGAAATACACACAACATGGCCAACAAGTCCACACAGCAAACTACGCCAAAATACACGAACACAGAACACATCCCAATGACACATGCCCCCTGCCAAAACTAAAAAACTACAAATCCCAGGACAACAGACACAACACACCTGAAAACGACAGACCATCATGACACACCCACATAAGTCAGTACAAAAGCAGTCTCCTCACAGACCACAATACCTTGCACGAGGACAAAGCGAAGACGCCATCAGACAACACAGAGAGACACAAAGGAAAGCAGCACACCACACGCACGCACACATCACACATATCACCACCACTACCACCACCACCATCACCACTGAAACAACGGCACCACGAACCCCCTGCACATCACACACCACACACCACACACCACACAACCACCACACCAGCCCAACAAATAGCAGACCACACACCATGGCAAGCCATAGGATGCCAAAGTACACTGCCACTGAGTTGACGGTCATGGTCAATGAGATCATCAAGGTGCACCCACAAATCTATGGGAACCAGGTCCAACAGACACCAGTAGCCACAAGAAACAGAATGTGGAGAAGGATAGTAGACCAGGTGAATGCAGTTGGGAACGTGCCACGCAACCGGGGCGAAATGACAAAGAGGTGGCATGACCTGAAAAGCGTGGTCAGGAAGAAGGAGGCCAAGAATCGTGAGCTGGCTGCCACGACTGGCGGCGGAAATCCCGCGCTATTCAAGACCTTCAAGGTGTGGGAGGAGAAGGTGCGAGGCATTCTGCATCCGGAGAGTCTCACCAGAATACCAGGGGGAGTGAAGGCTGGTAAGTACAAACAAATGTATACCAGCACACCGCTATGTACTGTCATGCACTACCAGAATGCCATAGCACCGAGGGACAACACCCCCATGTCCAGTACACAATAAACAAGACATCTCTCACACATGCAACAGACACTCCCACACACTCAGCCCAAAGGTACCAACAAACAAAACCATGGGGGCATGTGTACAGGCAGCCAGCACCACAACTCACACCAGGTCCCTCTGTACCCCAGATGTGCCGGAAGGAGCACTCCCCACACCCACATCCATGTGTCAGCCATAGCTGCACTAACCAACAAGTAACAGGGAAGTAGCCTTACCACGAACTCCGAGTATCGGAGGGGGGACTGCAGAAGTACAACCACCACCAGGCCCCTAGTCCCACAGCGCAGCAAGATGGAGCACTCCCCACACCCGTGTGACAGTCATTGCAGTGCACACCTTCACCCGACAGGAAGATATATTCCCCTACATGGAGGGGTGTCTGTGGATGGTAAGCCTTCACCACAACTCACAACACAGCCCCCACTGCCACAGACCAGCAAGATGGAGCACCCCTCCCTCTCATGACCATGTGACAGCCATTGCATTGCTCCATACAAACCAACAAGTAGGTAGACTACTGTACAGGGCGGGGTGTCTGTAGGCATGAGGACTGTACTACGACTAACATTTGGGACATGTCACGTAGCAGAGAAACAGGTAGCACTGCTCCCTGTCATAATCATGTGACTAATGTGCACACGGACATGAATTACAGAGTCATAGCCCACATGAGCCATCACAAATACACCAACACGTAAGGAGTCACGTCTGCATGCACAAGTCTCACTGGAGTACTGACCCACATGCCGTGCACTGTGCCAGTCATCACACACATCAGCAACACCATCGAAGTCTTGTCCATGTAGTCGTGTCTGCTTGTTCCGTTGACATCCTACAACATCACCCATGTAAGTCTATCCCATCTCAATGTAACTGAGTGGAACCACAGTAATGTCACATACACCACTGGACCCATGAACCACACAGCTACACAATGCACATTCAATGTCTCATCCATCACATCTTAACAGCCGCAGTGACATGAAAGGTATATCATCTAATCAGTTGTCCCATATACAGTAGTTCAGCAAAGATTCTCGCCGATGACCAATAATGTGTCTGTAGTGTCTGAAGCGCACGTCACACTGTGATTCACAACATACCTAATATAGTCAACACACCAAGAGCACCGCATTGCTGCACATGGCTGAGGGTAGCACGCACACAAAGGAATTGTCCCATCTGCAATACGTCGTGTGGCAAATAACCCTCACTCACTCACTCCAATGCTTGCAGTGTAATGTCCCTAAATGATAACAGTGAGCAGATATGCTTGGTACGTCAGACATACACACACCTTTGTCCCTGCAGTGTCATGTGGCCAAAACACATGTCCCCTCCTGCACCCATATGTCACAGTATGTACCCCAAAAACATATTTCATCTCAAAAGCGTTCATGGGGCTGTACCCCGTTTGCCATCTGCGTTTCTAAGCGTTTCAAATGAACCCCAAAAACATATTTCATCTCAAAAGCGTTCATGGGGCTGTACCCCTTTTGCCATCTGCGTTTCTAAGCGTTTCAAATGAACCCCAAAAACATATTTCATCTCAAAAGCGTTCATGGGGCTGTACCCCTTTTGCCATCTGCATTTCTAAGCGTCTCAAAAGAACCCCAAAAACATATTTCATCTCAAAAGCGTTCATGGGGCTGTACCCCTTTTGCCATCTGCGTTTCTAAGCGTTTCAAATGAACCCCAAAAACATATTTCATCTCAAAAGCGTTCATGGGGCTGTACCCCATTTCCACCAAAGCCACAAAATGTAGGGGTACTGCAACACACACCGATTGGCATTCCAAATCCGTCCCATGCCATATGCACCCATCACACTATTCCATTGCCTTGATCACGCACACACATTGCAGAGCCATACACACGCATCTGGGAAATCAGTGCACAACTGTGCACAAACTGTGAATGTCAGACATCTAACACAAACCTTGCAAGGTGCAACACAATAACCTTTCGTCTCCGCCCCACAGGTGACGAACTGCATGATGCTGGAGAGGGAGACAGCAGCCATCACAGCCAGTCCACAAGCCCTCCACACGGACGTGGAAGACCTGGACACCTCTTCGGACGAGGACACCCGACCAGGCACATCTGGTGTGGCAGGGCGCAACCGCACCCCAGGACCCCTCCTACCCACCAACCCATCTCCCAGGGCTGGTGACCAGTCCCAGGCCCCTTCTGCCATGGTCATTGCGGCCACCACCACCGCCGCAACCACCACCACCACCACCAGGGCCTCCCTGACCACTCACCCTGCGCAAGGTGTTGTACGCACCTCGACATCGACCCTGGGAGCGGCAACGAGGCCCCGGGTGACCACTGTGGCCAGTGGGCAGGTCGGTGGCAGCAGTACAGGTGGGAGGAGCAGGGTCAGGCCAACGTCATCCGAGCCTGGGAGCCAAGCCCTGCCGCAAATCGCCAGAGTCCTTGGGGCCTATGAAGAGGCCCAGGGACAATGGGCCCGTTCATCTGCCGATACGCGGGAAGTCCTTGGGGTGTTGAGGTCCATGGACGCCCATATGGGCCAATTCGTGACCCGTATGGGCCAACTAGTCGACCTCATGGGCCAGCTAGTGGTGGCGGTGAGGGCCCAATCAAGGCCAACCACACCACCTCCGACACCACCTGCTGGGGCGCAGAGTCGTGCAACATCCAGTTCCCCTGCGTCCACAGCGAGTGGGCAATCCTCAGCCCCCACAAGCAGCCCACAACAACACCCCCCCCTCCCAAACGTGGAAGGGGTCGTCCGAAGAGGAAACAGGTGTCCAGAGAAGACTTCGCACGCTCCAAACGCCAGTGAGTCAGCCAGCCACGGTGGCCATCT
The DNA here is from genome assembly GCA_963921515.1 of Calotriton arnoldi. Taxonomy (NCBI): domain Eukaryota; kingdom Metazoa; phylum Chordata; class Amphibia; order Caudata; family Salamandridae; genus Calotriton; species Calotriton arnoldi. Next base: position 175,031 of record CAWUFW010017714.1, on the reverse strand, counting down.
ACTGCATTCACTTGGACTACTATCCTACCCCACACTGCCATGTGAATGGCATGTGTCTGTCGGACTGTGGACCCAGAACAACATGGCTACACCTTGACCATCACGCGGACATGTCCGTCAACTCATTGTTCCAGCATGCACCACTTGTGTGATCACCTTGCCCACATTCACATGTCACTGCTTTAAATAAATACACCTGGATCACATTCTGTCTTATCTGCTCTGTGTTTAATCAAAGATGTGCAACCGTCCCCAAGATCAGAAATGCATCTGTAGTGTGGTATGTCGATAGGCCAGGAGAGGCTGTAGGGACCTAGGGGGAAAAACAGAACAAGAGTCCATTGAATGTGTGTGTCAAACACTCATCACAAAGTACTTGTCATCAAGTTCAAGCAATGTACACACATCTCACAGAGCAACAGGGCACAATGCCACAGCCACTGTCAGTGGCATACTACCCTGGACATGGACCATTGCCACTCAGCACTCAGTGAACAATAGGCCGGCGTGACAATGCACACATACACCTACACAGCTACAGCAACATCAGCCGACGTACATGGTCACTCACCGTCAAGTGAAGTAGCATGCGATGAGCTGCTGACGCTCATTCACTGCTTCCTCCTCTCCACTGTCCTCGTCACTGGACACGGCCTGGTCTGCAGGCGGGGGTCCTGGCTGATCACCGTCATCCACTATCAGGGGAATCTGCCTGCGAATAGCCAGATTGTGCAGCATGCAGCATGCCACTACTATCTGGCACACCTTCTGTGGGGAGTATGCCAGTGCACCCCCGGTGCGGTCCAGGGACCTGAATCTGGACTTCAGGAGTCCAAAAGTCCGCTCCACCACACGTCTGGTCCTCCCATGTGCCTCATTGTATCTGACATCAGCTGGTGTCCTGGGATTACGGAGTGGGCTCAGCAGCCAAGGCCCGTTAGGATATGCAGAGTCACCTGGGTGTGAGAAACACAGAGAATCCTTGCAATTCCAACAGGATACAAGACAGCATGTCACACCCAGCACGCTACACGAGTATGCATACTCACCAACAATCCATGCACGGTCCGGTTGAAGATTAGACACCAGTCGTGGGAGGATGCTGTGGCGCATGATGTGCGAGTCATGGGTGGAACCGGGAAACTTCGCACACACGTGCGTGATGATCATGTCCGCCAGGCACACCACTTGCACATTCAGGGAGTGGAAATGTTTCCGGTTCCTAAAGATGTGCTCCATGGCCTGTGGTGCAACAAGGCCAACATGTGTGCAATCAATTGCACCAACAACGTGGGGGATGCGTCCAAGTGCATAGAAAGCACCCTTCACTGCCGCCAAATCACGAGCCCTGGGGAATCGGATGTACCGGTTCCTGTACAGCATCATAGCTGCCAGGACATCCCGTAGCACCATGCTGAACATGGGTTGGGACATTCCACCTCCACTGCCTACCGTGTGTTGGAAAGATCCGGTAGCGAAAAAATGCAGTGCAGCCATCACCTTAGCCGTGGGGGTGAATGCTGCTGGATACACCCTGCGAGGACGAAGGTGGGGTTCCAACATGGCACATAGGTGATGCAGGGTGGGTCGGTCCAGCCGGAATTTACGAATGACCTCCACATCCTCCATGTCTGACAGCAATTGGTAGGGGCGATGTATGTTTGGTCTCCTCCTAGGACAGATGGAAGTGGACACATGTCAATGCAACACACCACATGGCACTTACACATACACATACCACAAATTACTGGCGAAGCTATAGAATCACAGAACAGCTGACAAGTAGGGACAGCACAGCCACAATACTCTTACACAGGTCCCCTTACCAATAGCAATGGCTACTGACACATACCATTGCCATGAGCATGCACATGGGGATTTAGGCCCTAATAGCCTGAAAGGCATCATGATGGTTTCAGACTGCATAGGTGGGAGGCGACAACACCACGGCAATATACCTAGCTGCTGTGCCACACACAGCCTCCGAGGCCGGGTGAGTATGGCACACACCAACAACACACTTGACACAGGCTGAGTGGCCAAAACAAGTGGGTCCTGTTGCACAATGGGATATGAGTCAGTCAATGATGTCCCTAGTCCACCCAATGTCCAGCACTGTACGCATCACACCTGCAACACACATTGACAGGTGTACACATTGACAACTCCATGACAACACAGCTGTGTGAATGCAAACACACATCACAAGTGACACGTAACGTTGCACGTGCCAAGTGGGAGATGTACATTGAGAAATATGGCATGTGTGTGCATATGCACATCCCATGCACCCATGCTAATGTGTACATGATGATGTGCCAACAGACATGTGGAGGCTGAGCACTGGCCGTCAATGCCAATGCACACAGCATGAAGTGGCCCTGTCCAGTGTGGACATGCTCCCACACACAAATCATGGCCACACCTGCAAATGCATGGCGCACCTTCAACTGTGGATTCCACATGGCACCAGCGGACTGTACCCGCCATGGACCAGGCCTTTGAGGCCAACTCCAATGGCCCTCGCGACTGCATCCTGCGTGCTCGACGATAGAGGTAAGCGTACCGGGACAGCTCCGTGCAGGCCATTGTGTGCATTTGAAGCAGGCAGACATGGTACACCAATTGCAGCAACTTGGACCCACTGGAACAGCCCCAGGGGGCTATATGAGTGTGGGAGGGAGACAGGCATTACCACAGCTTACAGGGACTGCTGCCTGGCATCCCTCAACAACACCTGCCGCTGCTGCCACATGTCCACCTACATGTCGACGACTCTGAAGATATGTCCAGGTCCACTCACCAGCGAGGAGCTGGAGATCATGGATTCCGAGCTCCACGCACACTGCCCAAGGCTATTCATAGCAAAACTTGTGTGTGTAAGACAACTACAGTGTGTGTGGGAGTGCATGTGGGGGACACACATGTCGTTGATCCGCAGCACTATGATTCTGAGCCTGTGGGGTTCCAACATGCACTGCTTACCATGCTAACTACAGGTGTAAGGGGTATGTAGGCTCTATGGCGCTTTCCCATGCATGTCCCTCACGAGTGGTGGTACATGGCATTTCCATGTCAGACATCCAGTCACGCAGCCACTTGGCAATGCAGGACTCAGGGCAGTCATTGCTTGTGTGAATGGCTGCCTGGGTCCCTGCTGGCCTCCTCAGTGGCAGCAGACCTGGGCTGCACATTGACTGCACAATCCTAGAAGGAGCCAACACTGACTGTACAGTGGGTTACATGTGTCTTTTGTTCAGGTCTCTCCTGAAATGCACAAACTCAGCCCTTTCGATTGGACACACCATGCCTTGTGATAGGGATGTGTGTGAGAGATAGTGGCACTGAATGTGACCTCCATTGCGTGGTGAGCCATTCACAGGGCGAGTACGTTGAGGGCTGCGCAGTGTTGGACACGGTGAGTCCACCCACAAAGATGTGTTGCCTTGTGATCTATTTGTTGGTCCACCTGACAATGGACAGTAGATGTGGGCAGACTACACATTGCTCAATGTGCTGGCAACCTGCATGTGAATGGGATGGACAGGTACTGTGTACACACTCCCAGCAGCATGCATTCATGTGCTGTTGGGCCATGTCCGATTACTTCCTGGCTCTGTTGCACGTCTCTGAGTATTTGGGATGGGTCAGCAGCATGCCACTGTGATTGGTGGATGTGGGTGATGTTGAGAAGTGTATGAGTGACATTCCAAGGCTCTTGTGTACCATCCCTGCAGTTTGAAGTCCTCCAGCCCAAGGGCGTGTGATGAGGCATTGCATCCAAGTTGATGCCTCTGTGTATGTGTGACCGACAGTGCAGCCAATTCCACAAAGGGTGTGATGTCATCTGCCGGATGAGCTACTACGTGGCGATAACGGATCGGGGGATGCCCCCTCGTATTGTCAGGTCAGCACGGCGCTGCATTTCACCAGTAATGGTCTGCATCTTGACAGTCACACAGCCTGTGCCGGATGCATGTTTGAAGGGGCATCAGCAGCAAGCAAGTGTACAGTAATGTGGGATGGTGTCTTCTGCGGTAAGAGGCAGCATGTGTCCACAGCCTAACCATAATCTGGGTGATGCGACGTATGTTGTGTATGCAGTGGGTTGTATGTGTACTCTGTGCTGTGTGCACCTGACATGCATATGCGATTCCTGAGGGTCAAGATGTAATTTGAGCACTCTGCATTCTCAATGCACTCAGAGTCGTAGCTCTCAGGAACAACCTGTAGTGGCCTGGATTGGCAATTCACATGTATGTTTGAGGCACTGTGCCTACTCTGATTTCGTTCGGTCATATGTTTGCGATGCTTCAGCTCATATCTCTGGTGCTTACACATCCGGCACACTGTGCTACAGCAGTAATGCTCGTGTGAACGACAGGTGGATGGCATGGGCTCATGGCCATTGTGGCCCGTCATGTTGCAGTCTGTGTGAGTGGTTTCCCATTCTGCTCCATGCAGGTATGTCTTAGGCCTAATTACGTAGTGCTCATCCTTGCCCCATCAGGACAGTGGGTGTGCACACCGCGATTTGGGACAATGGTCGCAGGGTGACACAGGCCGGGTGTACTGCTATGTGCACAACACATGTGCCACTTATTGGCGGCTTCAGTTACTGTACGCCAGCCATTACGTGTTGATTGTGGTGGCTGTATGCAATTGCACAGGTATCGTGCAACATGTGGATTGGTGGATGTTCTGTGCTACTTCCCTTGCACATGTCTGTTTAATTGATGCCAGATGAGTGAGGCCACCTCGCTCTCTCTCATGTGGCATCTCCCGTGGGTGCTGAGGGACAGGGGACGGTCAACAGTGGTGTGGCATCGGATGTAGCAGCTGCACAGGTGCTGAGTGTGTCAGATGTGACCAGCGCCTCGGAGGGGCCAGACGTGTGCTGGATGAATTACAGGCCGAGACGGCAATTTCTGAGTCATCTGAGGACCGAGGTGATGCATCCATGTTTGCTAACACAGGGGACGTGGACTCTGGCTCCTCTTCAGCCACGCGGAGGCCAGTGCCCGCACTCCCATCTACTTCCACAGGTGCAACACGTGTCGGCACAGGGATGAAGGGTAGAGTTTCCTTCACACCAGGCACAGCTGCCCCAGCACATGTGACCCCTGCTGCCCTCAGTGCTGGGTCTGTTGAGCTCATGCGCCATCTCTGCGTGGGGCAGACAGCTCTCCTCAATGACGTCATTGCCCATGACATCACTTTGCCGCAGGTGACACAGTACATGGAGGGCCCACATGTACGCCAAACTGTCCAATGGTTGTCCCCCCCAGTCAAGGTGGTCCTTCAACTGGGCCAATATCAGGCTGACATTCCTGACCCTTTCTCCACCCCCCTGGGCAGTGGCACATCTAACAACAGCAGGGCACGAGTCCTAAAATAAGGGGTGGGGGGACGCTGACGTCATGACAGGAAGTGACATCACGGAAGGTGGCTTGCACCGTCTGACTCATTGCCTCCCCTCGCTCACCCCTTATATGCGGTTGCATCGTAGAAGCCAGCGCGTGCACAAGCAGCTCCGATCTCGCCCCAGAGAGGCCAAAGAGTGAATGTGTGTGTCCATTTGCCTCAATTATCTGTCTCGCGGTGATATGAGTGGTGGGACACCGTCCACCCGCGTGGTACCCCGACTCGATACCTGGAAAACAGTGACAATGCATGACAGCCTCCGGAGTCCGGATATACCACATGCAACACACAGAGGCTGTGGCTGCCCTAGCGGGCCAGGCCGCAAACACAATCCCACACGTAAGGTTGACCCACCCCTGCGCGCATAGACATTACAACCGCTGCCATTGACAAGGGACCCATGTGGTGGGTCATGGGCCTCAGGGTGACGGGCCTCCGAGCCATCCCCCGCCAACGAGTGTCATGCATCTCACACATATCGCAAAGCCAATAGGACACTTTGCCTGCACACCAGGTCTCGAGTCAGGGTACCACGCGGGTGGACGGCGTCCCACCACTGATTTTACCGCGAGCCAGGGAACTTGTGCAAATGGACACACACATTCACTCTTTGGCCCTTCTGCGGCGAGCTCGGTGCTGCTTGTGCACGCGCTGGCTTTTTATGTAGCAATTGCATGTAAGGGGTGGGCAAAGGGAGGCAAAATGTCTGATGGTGCAAGCCACCTTTCGTGACGTCACTTCCTGTTGTGACGTCTGCGTCCCCCCACTACATATTTAGGACTTGTGCCCTGCTGCTCACTGAGAATGTGTTGCCTGCGAGATGTGACCAGGAGAAGGGCGCCATGAGCTCCCACCCACCAAGCTCCACTGCCATCCCATGCCCTGGGTAGCCTGTGCAGGCGGACAATGTAGGGGGTACACCTGGTGGACAGGGGATGTGAGGGCCTTGGCAAGGGCCTGGCAGATGCACAGCAGTAACCAGCATGTCCCCAGAGGGAGGGCTAACGTCTACACCTGATGCAGCATTGATCGTGTGCCCGCCTGTTGTGCCCACACAAGTTCACATTCATCTCCAGACAGGTGTGCTTTCCGAATACCCAACACAGTGGAAATATAGCCCTCCGGAATCCTCCCCATACAGTCTGTTTCAACAATGGATGTGTGCACCTACCCGTGCCACCCACCCACCTGGCCCAAGCGGAACTCCCGCTTCACATGCCACATGTGTGCCTTCCACAGTTGTGCTTCTCACTCAGGGGCAGACCTCCAACTGTCCCGTAGCACATGGACAGCACTGAGTTGAACGGGCCATCCTGTTTGAATGGTAGGGACACACACACATCTACCTGTGACACAGTGGTGGCTGTGATGGCTATTGTGCCTGCCATGGCAGTGTTGGTGGCCATGTCAGGGTACACTCACACACATTGCATACGCAGCTTTTCGTGTCACTACTCTGCACATCGGACTGGCCACTGTCCCTGGTGTTGAACAATTTTGCCGCCTGTCTATGTAATCTGTGACTGGATGCTGTTGTTCCTGTAGTCGGTTGTGTCTGTGTAGTTGCTGATTGCAGTTGTTACTGTGTGTGCATAGTTAAGTGAGGCACATGCCGTGTATGGTACCTCAACAATTGCAATGTCTGGTCTCACATTCCTATGTGTTTTACACGTGGCTGGGACTTCACTTCTTTCGGACTCTGCCACTTGTGTGTGTGATGAAGAAGTTTTTTAGTGACACGGATTGTCTGCATGTATTTGCTTGATTTCCATGGTAAATGTCTACGTGTCATGTTTGCGTGCATGCAAAGCACGGGGTGTGAGTCTGGCCACAGGATGACAGGTAGCATGTGCATAGTGTGCGGGTATGTGTGAGCTTACTTTCTGTGTGGCCAGCAGTGTAGGTGTATGTTAATTTTGTGATGAACATTGAGCCTGGGCACACGGGTTACAGTGTGCAGTGTGTGGGTGTGTCCTTGTAGTTCAGGATGGCTCCTACTTAATATGTTTTGGCCATTGTGGGTCTGCAGGGTGTGTGACTGTCAAGATTGTGCCTGGTTTAATTAAGCATGTATGTGAGTTTCAGCAGTTCGTACTCACTGTGCGGACCTGCCCACCCACACTGATTTCCTGTGTGTGTTTTGACATGCATTGCTGTAGCATGCTTCTTGCGTGGGTCCCAATTTTGCTTGATGAGTGTGATGTCCGACTGCGAAGGTAATTATACACATATGTAGGACTGTGCTTTGAAGTGACCAGCCCGTCAGTGTTAATGTGATGATCTGTTGGGCCACGTCAGAGTCTGACAATCAAAGGCCCACGACCGGTAGTATTTCACTAGGTCCACTGTGGCGGCAACTCATATGCATTGACTTCCAATGTCACTGGACTACATGGTCATCTCACGGCTCTCGTGTACTTCACACACTCTCATTGTCTATCATTCGTACTTGTCTTCTGGAAATAATTCTACAGAGTCGCATATTTGCTTCGTGGCATGTATTTGGACTTACTTCCTCTGGGATGCAGAATAGTGGACACTACTGGCAGCAAAATGCATGTGGAGGATATACTTAACATGATTACACATACGAAAGGGGGTACAGGTAGATGTAATTAGTTGTTGACTGTGGAATGGAGGCTTCAGGGTTACAGCTGCCTTGCCCTTTCTATGCTACAGTACATTTGCTGATTACTGATGTTCTCTGGGCTTTGACACAGACAGTATTCATTCAGCCTACCAGACAGCTTGACATCATAGGGACAGTTCATCTCAGTTCCATGGTACCGGTTTAATACAATAGTGACTCCGACACACCTGCGTCAGAGGTGACATCAGGGCATGTGCCCACCTGCATGCAGCAGCGTCTCACCAGTTGTTGCAATGTGGTGGCTACTGAACATGACACTGTTGCTAGGGCCATGTTGTAGGGGCTTGCATTTGTTGTCCATGCATGAGTCCTGGCACGGAAGTACAGACGAAGGTGAGGTGACAGTTCGCACGTACTACAGCAGACAGATAAGTGTGCACTGACAGGTGCATGTGTCCAGGTGCGCAGAATACATATTATGGCATAGTTGTTCATGCTGTATTGCCCATGTGGTTACTGTACACAAGTCCCATACCTCTGCCTCCCCCTGTTCATGCAGAGACACAGGATGTGGTGAGGAACAGGGTGCATGTCCCGGAAATGTCAGTTGTCATGGCAGTGGAGTTGATGGTAAGGGGTTAGTTGCAGATGATATGGTATAGTTCTTGTACAGCTACCTGCCCACTCCGTGCGAAAGCCAAGCATGGGTACGGTGTTGTACATCTATGTTCAATTGGGGATATTGAGTCGGGGACCCATGAATTGACAAGTTGACGTGTATGCGATACCTTCCAGCAGGGTATCCATCCCATTGATGGTGAACATGGATGTCATCCAATGAAGCGTATGGTGGGTGGCAAGGTGTTCGTCGTAAGTTGTCCCTTGTAGAATCCTGATGGGACATGTTGGATGACATTCGATGAAACTGTGATCCAGAAGACGTTGTGTGGAGGCACACTGGTACCATTGCAGTGTGTCCCCGATTGCAGCCACAAACGCCATGCCCCCATACACTGAACAGATCCTGTTGTGGTCGTCCAGGGGCGCAAACAAGTGTACCAAGTCCGCCTTTGGACATGCCCGGTTGGAGAGACATAAATCCACAGGCCAGTGGAACGGACACCTCCGACAGTAGAATACGGGGATGACGCAGCTGAACATTTCAATGCGGTAAGTTAGTCGGTAACTTACATTCAGCATTGCCAGATTTGAGCAGCCCACTATGTGTAGCATGCTGTCACTGTACAGCTTGATCTGTCCATCGGAGCTGAGGGTCAGTGGTGCAACAGCCATTTTGCTACAGGGTGATGTGATGGCGTGCTCCGTCTGCCTGAGCAGTCAGCAGAGTGCAGCCTCCGACGATGCTCGGAATTGTGGAATGGATGTGTGGCGGATGGACTTGGGGTATAGCTTGGGCGGAGGACACAGTCCCTCATCCCACTTGCTTCTATGAATAGTCAAGGCCAGTGGTGTGTGACTCTTTCCACATTACTTTCATTTGTTCCTCATGGAGGGGTGGTATTATCGCATTTTGTGGTGGTATCTTGCTTTCATGTTGTGCGCTATCTGCCAGTAGACGTTTTACTCTGCATGGCTATGTTTTTCTTATTGTTGGTACAATGGCTCCATTCTCCAGCATAATTTGTTGCAATGTTATTTCGGAGCAGGAATGGAAGGCCATTCAGTGCTATCTGCTCTCCCGTGTGTGGGCGTGAACACTCCGTTGCCTCTGTACATTGCGGCTTCTGTGTGGGTGTAGTGATTGTGCACACCTGTTCTCAGGCAGCAGTGTTTTTCTATTTTGTACATTTCAGGTGTTGTTATTGCGAGCAGGATGGAATTGGTATTTCTTGTTGAGACTGGCGTGCCTTTTCCGGACATTGTCGATATTCTGCGCTGTTATGTGGTAGCCGCCGTGTGATTATCCATGTTTTACACACAAGGGTGTGTCTTATTTTGCGTTCACGTTACTCCCCTGTTCGGGACACTTGTGTGACGTCAAGTTGACAACTGTGAGTTGTCGGTTGGGGACATGAGTGATGCATGAAGGCCACGTGACATGTGCCTTCAGGGTGGGGCTGGTGTGTGGGGTGTGTAGTTGTGGCCCTGTGGTGTTTGTGTGCAGCCCAATTATGGTGCAGTCGTTGGCCACTGTGTTGTGCGCATGTGTACCTGCGTCATCGCTGCTACGCTGCGGTGCTGTGACAGGGACGTCACTTCCTGGGCCCGGGTCGTGGGTGCCCAGGATGTTGCGAGTTGTTTATTTTTGTCAGGTGGGACATGTGTGGGTACAGTGGTGGATGTGTCCTGTCCACACAGGGGTGTCTGGGGGAGCCATGTACAGTTTTCCCGCACTTGCACTGTGTGTATTGTTTTCGTACCCTTGTTTTGTGTCTGCCTACCTGCGTCGTCGTGGTGCGTTCACTCCTAGGTGGTGCATCAGGTAGAGCAAGGGGAAGGCCTGGAGTGCAGGATTCATCTCTGGGTGGTCCGCCTTTTTACTCTCCGTCCAGGACAGCCGAGTTTCCGCCTTGGTATCTCGTGCGGTGTCTCTTAGCCGGTGGAGCTGTTTGGTTGTGGCATCGTAATTTGTATGCCGGGCGGTACGTCATTTCGTCGGATGGTGTGTCTCCATTAGCTCGCGCCGCTACGTAGACTGGCGCACTTTGATGGCGGGCGGTGCCGCAGGCTTGCGGGTGGTGTTTGCCTGACTTATCACATCCTAATTTGGCGGGCGTGTGGCCCGTTGCTGGCGGACAGTAATTAGCGGTTTTTGCCTCCGTCAGCACGGCGGTCGTGCTTCCGCCCGACATCGTAATGGACCCCTAACTTCCTTCAAAATAACTGTAAAATATAGTTAAAGTAAAGAAAATAAACCTTACCTTGCTGAACGCGAAGCAGCTTCCAACCATGAGCTGATCCTCTTCCAAATGACCCAAAACAATAGCGTGCGGTTACAAAATATAAGACCCAAACAAAGATGGCAGCTTTAAACTTTAAAAATTCATCTATTTTAATTTAATTTAATTTAGTTTCACATATTAAAAATGTTATTGCATTTAATTTAAATACTACAAATAATATGTTATTTTTTTAAATATTTTACATGGCTTAGAAAATTTGTAAAATTATAATAATAACCATTATATCTTATATAATAATTATTATTATAATTCCATAAAATAAATATATGTATAAAAATGTTTTCAAATTGTTCTTATTTTTTTGTAAGTTATTATCAAATTAGACATTGCTTTAAAAATTACAATGTGAAACCTATGTAATAATTATTAATATTTAATATATTAATATTAGTAATTTAAATATATTATTTTATTTTAAAATTATAAAATAATGTTTATTTCTCTCAATTACATGTGAAATGTTTAAAATGTATTTTCTTTAAATTATACAAATATATATGATTATATAAAAAAAATGGTTAATACAAAATCATTAACAATATTTTCTAAAACAATGTTATAATTTCAAATGTATACAAAGTTTTGAAAATGTACATAATAGTGTCTCAAAAATTAATTTACAAATATATTAAAAAATTAAGGAGGTCATTACGATGGCGGACGGAAAAACAACCGACCGCCATGGTAGCGGGAAATAACCGCCCGCCGCTACCGCGGGAAAACCGACGGCCAGATTAGGATCCTCGGCGGTAAAAACCCAACCGCGGCGGAAAGGAGACCCGAGAAACCGCCGTTCGCCTGCGGAGAAGGCCCAAACCCGTCCGCGGCGGTCGGTTTCGCAGCGTAAACAGCCCAAACGACTGCAACCACAGCGAAGACACCGCCATCGAAATTATGATATTCCCGACATCGCCGCGGTGCAGTGCGCTGTTTCCGACCGCCGCGGTCGACAACATTGATGAATCAGTGAGACGGCGGAAGCGCCGTAGCAGAGCCACCGCTGCGGACGCTCCGTTAAAAAAATGGCGGTCGCGAGAAAACCACACAACATGGCCACAAAGTGCACCAACCAACCAAGGCATGCACCCAAAAATACCTAACACAGCCCAAAGACACACCCCCATGGAAAACTCTAAAACTACAAATCCCAGGTTCACACACACACCACACCTGCTACCAATACCCCATCCTGACACACCCACAGACACCAGTATAAATCCAGCCCCCAACAGACCACAATCCTTTGCAAAACTCCACAACTGAGGGGACATCCACCACAGATGACAGGAGAGGCAAATCTGCACAACACACACACATCACCACCACCACTTCCACACCTGCACCTCTAACACCTTTGCACAGCACACACCATACACATCACAACCACCTCTACCACTTCCAGACCTGCACCTTAAACACCTTGACACATCACACACCATGTCACCACAGAGAATGCCCAAATTCACTGCGAGTGAGTTGAGGGTCATGGTTGATGAGATAATCAGGGTAGAACCACAATTGTTTGGTAACCAGGTCCAACAGACACCACTAGCAACAAGAACGCAAATGTGGAGAAGGATAGTAGACAAGGTAAATGCAGTAGGGACCGTGCCACGCAATAGAGATGAAATCGTGAAGAGGTGGCACGATCTGAAGGCAGTGGTCAAGAAGAAGAGAGCCAAGAACCATGAGCTGGCTCACAGGACAGGCAGTGGCCCTCCCGTTCCACTCAAAACATTCACTGAATGGGAGGAGAAGGTGCTTGGCATTCTACATCCAGAGAGTCTCTCAGGAATACCTGGGGGAGTGGAGGCTGGTAAGTACAAACAAATGCCTAACATTACACAAATGTACTGTCTTGCACTACTACAAAATAATACCTCCTAGGTTCAAATTCATTCATGTGCACAACACTCCCCCCAACACATCTCTCACAGATTCAACAGACACTCCCCCTGAAGCCCCCCAAAGGTAGTTAGCAACATCACCATGGGTACATGTGTACATGCTGCCAGCACTACAACTCCCACCAGGCCCCCTTGTCCTACAGCTGCGCAAGATGGAGCCCTCCACCCCAACCTATGTGCCAACCATAGCATTGCTCACCTTAACCTAACAGGTAGGTAGCCATCCCTACTGGGAGGTGGGTGGGTGTTTGGGAAGCCTGCACTACAACTCCCACCAGGCCCTCTTGTCCCACAGCTGAGCAGGATGGAGCACTCCCCCCACCCAGAAGCATGCCTCAGCCATTGTGTGCTTTACCCTCACCTAACAGGAAGGTAGCCATCTTCACAGGGAGGTGTCTGTGGAATAGGGAGGCCTGCACTACAACTCCCACCAGGCCCCCTTGTCCCACAGCTGAGCAGGATGGAGCACTCCCCCCACCCAGAAGCATGCCTCAGCGATTGTGTGCTTCACCCTCACCTAACAGGTAGGTAGCCATCTTTACAGGGAGGTGTGTTTGGAATAGGGAGGCCTGCCCCACAACTCCAACCAGGCCCCCTTGTCCCACAGCTGAGCAGGATGGAGCACTCCCCCCACCCAGAAGCATGCCTCAGCCATTGTGTGCTTCGCCCTCACCTAACAGGAAGGTAGCCATCTTCACAGGGAGGTGTCTGTGGAATAGGGAGGCCTGCACTACAACTCCCAACATGCCCCCTTGTCCCACAGCAGAGCAGGATGGAGCACTCCCCCCACCCAGAAGCATGCCTCAGCCATTGTGTGCTTCACCCTCACCTAACAGGTAGGTAGCCATCTTTACAGGGAGGTGTGTTTGGAATAGGGAGGCCTGCACTACAACTCCCACCAGGCCCCCTTGTCCCAGAGCTGAGCAGGATGGAGCACTCCCCCCACCCAGAAGCATGCCTCAGCCATTGTGTGCTTCACCCTCACCTAACAGGAAGGTAGCCATCTTCACAGGGAGGTGTCTGTGGAATAGGGAGGCCTGCACTACAACTCCCAACAGGCCCCCTTGTCCCACAGCTGAGCAAGATGGAGCACTCCCCCCACCCAGAAGTATGCCTCAGCCATTGTGTGCTTCACCCTCACTTAACAGGTAGGTAGCCATCTCTACAGGGAGGTGTGTTTGGAATAGGGAGGCCTGCACTACAACTCCCACCAGGCCCCCTTGTCCTACAGCTGAGCAGGATGGAGCACTCCCCCCACACAGAAGCATGCCTCAGCCATTGTGTGCTTCACCCTCACCTAACAGGAAGGTAGCCATCTTCACAGGGAGGTGTCTGTGGAATAGGGAGGCCTGCACTACAACTCCCACCAGGCCCCCTTGTCCCACAGCTGAGCAGGATGGAGCACTCCCCCCACCCAGAAGCATGCCTCAGCCATTGTGTGCTTCACCCTCACTTAACAGGTAGGTAGCCATCTCTACAGGGAGGTGTGTTTGGAATAGGGAGGCCTGCACTACAACTCCCACCAGGCCCCCTTGTCCCACAGCTGAGCAGGATGGAGCACTCCCTCCACCCAGAAGCATGCCTCAGCCATTGTGTGCTTCACCCTCACCTAACAGGTAGGTAGCCATCTTTACAGGGAGGTGTGTTTGGAATAGGGAGGCCTGCCCCACAACTCCCACCAGGCCCCCTTGTCCTACAGCTGCGCAAGATGGAGCACTCCCCCCAGCCACAAGCATGTGGCAGATATTGAATGTCACTCATCAAACTTACGGGTAGGTAACCATTTCAACCGGGAGTGTTGTTCTTAATTGGTGACACAGCAGCACAACTCACAACAGGCCCCCTACTCCCACAGCTCAGCATGATGGAGCACCTGTCCCACTCATAGGCATGTGACGTCTGTGCAGCCGCACATGACACCATGCCACTTAGTCCACAGTCACCTACACAAATCATGCAAAACAGTTGTGTTGTAGTCACCATGCACAAGTCTCTGTTCAAAAATTACCCACATTGTGTCCACTGTGCCAGGCATCACACACTGCAACACTAACAACGATCATGCTGCCCTGCAGCAGTGTCTGCCCGTTTTTTGGCAAAGTGCAAATCACCCATGTCATACCACAGTGTTGCAATGTAAACAGTGGAAGTGCAGTGTACCCAAAAACTACACTGCAGCTGGGACTCACAATGCTAAACTAAGCACATCCCAAATGTCATGCAACACACCCAGCTACCACAGTGCTGCACTGAATTGCAGAACTGCACCTTGTCTGACTAAAATTGTCAAAGGTGTCTTGTTTGGACCACCAATGTGTGTATGCATTGACAATGTTCACATCTCACACTGTCTGTCTGAACAGTGCTGGTATAGTCTGGCCCCAAAAGCACACATTGTCTGCACAGGGCTGAGTACATCTCACACACACACCACTGTTGACCACAACATGTCAGTGTATGGATGCCCTGGAACAACTGCTTCACCAGTACTGTGCTCATGTTCTCAGGTCCACAAATACCATGAAACCATGACAGTGTGGAATGACAGTGTGGAAATGTATGCTGGGTGAAATGTTCACCCTGCTGTATGTCACCACTGTGCTACGAGACTATACCCCTTGCCCTATTGTGCCTTCAAATGTCGGCGGAGTGAACCCCACAGCCAGATAGGTGGGACAACAGTGATGGGGGGCTATACCCCATGCCCTATTCCTCCTTCAAATGTTGGGGGACTGAACCCCACAGCCAGATAGGTGGAACAACAGTGATGGGGGGCTATACCCCATGACCAAATGTAATCTGAAATCAATGGGTACAAAAAGCCATACACACATTATGTTCACCACACGCACATTCCATCCAAAAATTTCTACCAAGTCACATAACCATGTCATTGCTCAACTTCACCTCAAACGGTAGTTAGCCATCTTCACAGTGAGACGGTGTAGCGTGTTTGGCTATCCGTCCCACAAAACGCAACATGCATGCTGTTCCACCACTATGGAGGATGGGACACTACACCCCCAATAAGAATCATGTGGCAGGCAATGTATGCTACCCACCCAACTCACAGGTAGGTAACCGCATCTCACAGGTTGGGGTGTGTGGGGCTGGGAAGCTTGCACAACAACTCACACGGGCCCACCTGACCGCCAGTACACAAGACCCATTACTTCCTGGCACCAACATGCATGTGTCAGTCATTGCAATGTACACTTCAAAAGAACTGGCATGTGGACATATCATGCTGACTTGTCCCACACTGGACCAAGATGGAAGCCATCATCATACACACACAGAGAGGTCTCTCAAATACAAGGAAAAAACAGCAAACACTACATATCAACAGCCACAACATGCAGCCAGATATGCATTTAAAAAAACATGTTGGCATAGGACACCAGGCCTCTCAATGCACAACTGCACACCCAGATAGCATTGGCAACTATAGTGTGCACACACCTAAGAAAATGAAACTGTGACAGCAACCAAAGTGTGAAAGTCTGAAACACATGTAGATGGAACTCCGAGCACAACCATGCACACCACTACATGCCATCTGACAGTAGCAGTGGTCCAGACCACCTAGGATCTAATTAAAGCAAACTTAAGCATGTCTGGAATTGCAAATACAGATATGTACAGCACATTGAAAAGGTATGCATGAAACTACAATATTCACTCAATGTGCAGAGTAAACCGCTGCAAGGGCTCAACAAGTGACACATACGCGTAAATGGATGACATATGATTGATCAATAACTGGATGCCAACATGAGACTGTCAATGTAAAAAAAATATATTGTGCATGTCATGTCTTGAGAACTCCCAATATGGACAAGTAATGCATGTACCACAACAGCTTGTAATGCATCACTGGATGTCGGTCAATGCAAATTTGTACAGTGAACAACTGCTGGATGTACAAACAGTTGATGTAACACTGCTAACACAAACTTTGCTGGGTGCAACACAATGACCATTTCTCATCTGACCCACAGGTGACCAAGAACTCACTGCAGAGGATGACACCACCCTGCAGAGCCAGTCCCCCCCGGAACAGAGACAACTGGATGAGGACACCCTGGATTCCTTGGATGAGGAACTCCACGCTGGCCCATCTGGTGTGGCAGGCCGCAACCAGTCCCAGGCACCCATTGTCCCCCCAACCACATCAGCTGCAGCCCCTGACCATCCTCTGACAGCTGCTGTCACGGCCTGTGTGTCAACCACTACCACCACCACCACCACCACAGCTGGCCGCAACACCCTCCCTGCCCCAGGGGTTGAGCAGCCCACTACATCGACTGCGGAGGCCAGGGAGAGGATGCAGCGGGCCAATGTGAGGACCGGACAGGACCGTGGCAGCAGTGCAGGTGGTCGGGACAGGGTCATGCAGAGGGGGACTGATCCTGGGACGGAAGCCCTGGGCCACATCGACAGAGTCCTTGGGGCCTACCAACAGGCCCAGGGACGAATGGGCCGGTTAGAGGAAGAATCTCTGGAGCACCTCCTGCTGCTGAGGTCCATGGACACATGCATGGGACAGATTGTGGACCTCTTGGGGCAGCTAGTGGCGGTTCTGAGGGACAGGCCAGCGCAACATTCTACCCCTCCGCCTCCCCCTGTTGGGCAGCAGGATGACACTTCATCATCCTCCCCTGCGTCCACAGAGGGGGGTGAGTCCTCAGACACCACTGTCCCTGCAGCAGTGGCCCCTCCAGTCAAGCGTAAAAGGGGCCGTCCAAGGAAAGGCCAGGGGGACTCACGTGCCAAAGCACCTGCCAAACGCTAGTCCCCGAGCCAGCTATGATGGCAGACCACTGCACCACTGCATTGACCTTTTGGACTATCCTTCACCACACTGCCATGTGAATGGCATCTATCTGTTGGACTGGGTCTCCACATCATTGTGGGGACTACTCAAGTATCTCATCTACCATGACTGTCAACTCACTTCTTCAATTCCCCCCTTCACATTTTCTCCACCTTCGCATGTCACAATTGTAAATAAATACACCTTACACACATGTTGTTGTGTCTGCTCCGTCTTTAATACAGGATGTGCAACCTCCACCGTGTAGGACATGGTCCAGGGGAATGGAATGTAGGTAGGCAGTGAGATGCTGAAGGGACCTAGGGAAAACCGCAGAACAAGAGTCACTTGTATGGGTGTGGCATCGCACACATCACACAACACTTGTCAACAAGGTACTCACATCTACAAACTTCACACAGAGCAACAGTCACCATAGAGACATTCTGTATCACACTAACCAATCACACATACATTGGCAGGCAGCAATGAGTCAACACAAAGCTGCAGTCAGCAAGCTCACATACACCCACACAGCAACTGCAACACAATCAGCCCATTTTGTCCCTTCTACATCGTCACTCACCTTCAAGTGAAGTAGCGGGTGATGAGCTGTCGACGCATGTCGACCCCTTTCTCCTCTCCACTGCCCTCGTCACTGGATCCGGGTTGATTTGCAGGCGGGGGCCTTGGCTGCTCATCATCGTCATCCAGGATCAGGGGTATTGCCTTGCGAATAGGCAGGTTGTGGAGCATGCAGCATGCCACCACTATCTGACACACCTTCCCTGGCGAGTACATAAGGGCACCTCCAGTACGGTCCAGGCACCGAAATCTTGATTTTAGGAGACCAAATGTCCGTTCTATCACACGCTGTGTCCTCCCATGGGCATCATTGTATCGCACATTAGCTGGCGTGACGAGATTCCGCAATGGGCTCAGCAACCACGGGCGGTTCGGATATGCCGAGTCACCTGGGTGTGAGAGACACAGATTAACCTTGCAGTCCCAAAATGCCACACGACAGCATGTCACACACACACCACTCTAATCCACTATGCATACTCACCCACAAGCCATGCACGCTCCGGAAGCAGATTGGCCATCAGCTGAGGAACGATGCTGCTGCGCAAGATGTGGGCATCATGGGCTGAGCCGGGAAACTTGGCACACACGTGTGAGATGATCATGTCCGCCAGGCACACCACTTGAACATTTACCGAGTGTGAATGCTTCCTATTGCAGTAAACCTGTTCACGTGCCTGTGGTGGCACAAGCCCAACATGTGTGCAATCAATTGCACCAATGACATGGGGGATATGTCCAAGGGCATAGAAATCGCCCTTCACAGCCACCAACTCAGGCCCCCTGGGAAAATGGATATACCTGTCTTTGTAGAGCATCATGGCCGACAGGACATCCCTCAGCACCATGCTGAACATCGGCTGTGACATCCCGCCTGCACTTGCGACCGTGTGCTGGAATGAGCCTGTTGCAAAGAAATGCAGGCATGCCATCACCTTAGATGTTGCGGTGAAAGCTGTTGGATATGTCCGACGTGGCTGCAGGTGGGGCTCCAACATGGCACATAGGTTCTGCAGGGTTTGTCGGTCCAGCCTGAATTTGCGGATTATATCCTCATTCTCCATGTCTGCCAGGACTGTGAACGGACGATGGATATTGGGCCTCCTCCTCCTAGGACAGATCAAAGTGCACAGATGTCAATGCAGAAGACCATGAAATGTGCATCACATCAATTTTTTCTACAGACACATTCCCAAGTCTTACAACATGCACCATTAACCGACAGGGCACTTCACAAGTAGGTACACATCAGGCACAATACTCGTACACCTGTCCCCTTACCAGCAGCAATTATCTGTGCACCCCTCCGGCTCATTCGCATGCACAGTGTGATATACTAACAGATATGTGTGCATACCTGTGAGTATGACCCCCAGCATATGTTACTAATTGCAATACTACCCTAACACACCATGTTGCTGGCCCTGATACACCTCCCAACATAGGTTGCAAATGGCACACATCAACTACACACTGACCACCGGCTGAGCGTGGGGGACACGTGTGTGCATGTGCATTGGACAATGTGCCAGTTGCTGATGCCCCTAGTTCAGTAAATGAGACGACATTGTGCGTTACATTCAACACACAGACATTGACCATTATCTACATATGCTATGCAACACATTAACTGGACAGTCTACATTTCATTACACAGCACATGTGACATGTGCGAGTGTATGTGCCCATGCAATGTATTGGCGACCCATATATGGTATGTGTTGGTGACGTGGAGTGACATGTCCCTTTTGTGCATTTGCACTCATGAGGACACTTCAATTGTTGAGACACTGGGCACTGTACATGTTGGCCTATGCAGAGAGCTGGAGGACACGTTAGGTGCAGCACAGCTACTCCACAACTCCATTAACGCTCACTCCAGGCACTGTCTGGCACCCATATGGCGGTGCCTACCGCTTGACACCTGCGGACTGGCACCGCCCATGAGCCAGGCACGATCACGGGAGACACCGCCAGATATGTATGTGACAATGGCGGTCACCATGCACCGCTACCCAAATCACGGTCACTCCAGGCACTGCCTGGCAGACATATGGCGGTGCCTACCGCCTGACACCTGCAGACTGGCACCGCCCATGAGCCAGGCACGATCGCGGGAGACACGCCAGATATGTATGTGACAATGGCGGTCACCATGCACCGCTACCCAAATCACGGTCACTCCAGGCACTGCCTGGCAGACATATGGCGGTGCCTACCGCCTGGCCCCTGCGGTGTGTCACCGGCATGGACCATGCCCTTGCAGCCAATGGGAAGCAGCCTCGCGGTAGCCTGATGCGAGTTTGAAAATCACGGTAGGCGTGCACCACCCCCGCGGAGGCGGTCACTTGAGGCATTCAAAAGATGCACCGCCGCGGTAGCGCGCGCCTGCCCCTACGGTGTGTCACCACCATGGACCATGCCCATGCAGCCAATGGGAAGCAGCCTCGCGGTAGCTTGATGCGAGTTTGAAAATCACGGTAGGCGTGCACCGCCACCGCGGAGGCGGACATTGGATGTATTTGAATGAGGCAGACCTGGTACACCAATTGCAGCACCCTGGGACCACTGACACAGCCCCAGGGGCCTATATATGTGTGGGAGGGTGCACCACATTCCCACAGCTACCAGGGACTGCTGACTGACAACCCTCACCTGCTGCTGCTGCCTCAAGGGACTGCAGGCTGCCACCCTGCACCTGCTGCTGCTGCCTCAAGGGACTGCTGACTGACAACCCTCACCTGCTGATGCTGCCTCAAGGGACTGCTGGCTGCCACCCTGCACCTGCTG
Source organism: Calotriton arnoldi (assembly GCA_963921515.1). Lineage (NCBI taxonomy): Eukaryota > Metazoa > Chordata > Amphibia > Caudata > Salamandridae > Calotriton > Calotriton arnoldi. Next base: position 153,995 of record CAWUFW010017714.1, on the reverse strand, counting down.
CTGCCGCCTCAAGGGACTGCTGGCTGCCACCCTGCACCTGCTGCTGCTGCCTCAAGGGACTGCTGGCTGCCACCCTGCACCTGCTGCTGCTGCCTCAAGGGACTGCTGGATGCCACCCTCAATGTGCTGCTGCTGCCACATGTCCATTGTGATGTCAAGGACTCAGAAGATCCGTGCCAGTCCCTTCACCAGCGAGGAGCTTGAGGTCCTGGTAGACGGAGTGCTTGCACAGTACCCAAGGCTTTATGGCGGCCCTAATGTCGTGGTAAGTCTCCCAGACTGTGAGTGAGAGTGCAGGGTGGGCACACGTGAGGTGGAGGTGCTTCGGTATGTGTCAGTGGTTGTGGGGCTCTGACATGCACTGCCTATCATGTTTACTACAGCGGGAAGGGCTTGGTGGGCTCTTTCACACGTTACCCTGCATGCCTATCCTGAGTAGAGGGACATGTTCTGTAGTGTCAGCCATACAGTGCAGCAGCATTTTGGTGATGCAGGAGTCTGGCCAGTTATCGTTTCTGTGAATGGCTGTGTTGCTCCCAATTTACCCACTCAGTGTCAGTCCACCTGCCCTGCACAGTCCCCGCCGAATGCCACATGTCCACATCACTGCATGTACAGTGTGTTCCATGTGTGTTTGGTTCATGCCTCTTCATCTAAGTCCCATCTCTGCAAATGTAGATTGCACAGGAGCAGCCGTGGGAGAAGGGTGTGTGTATGACAGTTGTTATCACTCTATGTGAGTTCCAGGACACAGTGAGGCTTTCACAGGGCTAGGACACTTAGGTCTGCACAGTGTTGGACACAGTGAGTCCAACAACAAGACACATGTTTTGCTATCTTCTCTATGTGTAGTTGTAGGTAACTGCAGACAGTAGCTGCGGCCAGACTACACGTCGCTTGCTGTGTTGGTATCCTGCATGTGAATGGGATGTGGAGGTACTGTGTCCACCATCGAACATGCATGCCTGTACGTCTGATTGACCAATGACATTGTACCATGTTCACAGCAATTGTTGGCTCGGTTACAGTTGTAGCTGGAGTTTTGGATGAGTCACTGTCGTGCTACTGCATTTTCGTTGTGTTGTCATTGTGCACTGTGTCAATGGAACCTCACCCCTCTTGTCTCCCATGCCTGCAGCTGAAGGTCCACCAGGGTAAAGCCGTGTGGAGGGCCATTGCCTCCAGAGTGCGAGATCTGGGTGTGTCAAACCGAAGGCGCACCCACTGTCATAAAAGGTGGGACGACATCTGCCGGCTGAGCAAGAACGTGGCCGAGATGACGCTGGGGCTGCTCCCTCGGACTGGCAGGTTGGCTAGGCGCAGCATGACACCACTAATGGGCCGCATCCTGGCTGTCACACAACCTGAGCTGGACAGACAACTGAAGGAGCATCAGCAGCAAGCCAGGGGTGAGTATGTGTTGCAGGCTGCCTTTGGATGGGAGTGGGTGCATGTGTCTACAGAGTGTGCAAATTGACAGCTGTGTGACGTTGGTTGTGTGGTGCAATGTTTTGTGAGTGGCCTCTGTGCTGGGTGTATGTGCCATGCATTTGCCCAAACGGTGCTTCATGAAGTCAGTTTTAGCACTGTGCATCTCTCTTACATTTGGAGTTGTGGCCTTCAGGTACCTTCTGCTGTGGGGTAGTGTGTGAATTCAGATGGATGGGAATGCCAGTGTGCCAACTGTGAATGCGTTTCAATGAATGCGTGCAATTCCAGACCTCAGATGTCTGCCAGTCAGACATCTGAGGCCAATGTGCAACAGTAGATGTGCCCATGAACTCGATATGGTGGATGGCATGTGTGCAGGGTCATTGTGGGCTGGTATGTTGTGGTCTGTGTGGTCCCCTACTGCTCCATCCATGTAGGTGATGTGCACCATGTTGTGGTGTTCATCCTTGCCAACATAGGGACAGTGTGTGTGCACAGGCCATTTTGTGGCTGTGTCTGATGTGAGCCAACAGCAGGATGGTGTGCTGTGTGACTCACCTGGGGCACTTATGGCAGGATGTGTGTCGGACATGCACCGTTGGCTTGATATTTTGGGTGGCAAGATATATGTGTGCACAGGGTGGCATGCAATGTGCTGCACACCTCTTCTAGGATGCAGATGTATTGGCACGTGTGAGTTCTGTTGATGCCACTCATCTCACAGTACTACTCTCTCCTATGCAGCAGCTCCCGTATGTGCAGAGGGGGAGGGGACGGACACCAGTGGTGAGGCTTCCAGTGCAACAGCCGCACCGGAGCAGACTGACACAGATGTGACCAGCGCCGAGGAGAGGGACAGGAGTCTGCTGGAGGATTCACAGCCGGAGACACAAAGCTCTACCTCATCTGACGCCAGCGGTGACGCATCCATGTTGGGGGGTACAGGGAACGGGGACTCGGCCTCCTCTTCCGCCACACAGCATCCAGTGCCCAGCCTCCCTTCAACCTCCACTGGTGCTGCCCGTGTCCGCACGAGTAGGAAGGGAAGAGTCACTGTTAGACCTGGCACCATTGGCGTGGGTCTCCCTTCCTTTTTTTCGCTGTTGTCTCCTCTGTTTTTGCTGGTGTTAGATGCTCTGGGCGCTGTGCCACTGCCCTTCAGTGCCACAGCGCGAATGCTCCCTGTGTAAATATGACATGTGAATTGGTATATCCATGATTGGCTTATTTGGTTTACCTGTTAGTCCCTAGTAGCGTGGCCTGTGTGTGCCCAGGGCTGGTAAACCAAATGCTGCTGGTGGGCCTGCAGCGCTGGTTTGCGCCACCCACAGAAGCAGCTTGTAAAGTGTGTCTCAGACCTGCCACTGCAGAGTCTGTGTGCAGTCTAGAACTGCCATCTTGGCTGTGAAGTGCACCCACTTCCCAGCCCCTGAACCTTCCCTTGGCATCATGTAAGTCCCCCTATGGTAGGGTGCATTGTATGTGTAAGGTAGGACATGCCTTGGTGTGTGAAGCATGTCCTGGTAGTGAATTACACCCAATTTCGTTTTTCACTACTGTAAGGCTACCTGTTCCCCATAGGCCAGAATGGGCAGTTTGACTATTACATTCTATAGTCCTAACTGACCCCAGGAACATGGTAGAAAAACGAATTTAGTATGCCTGAGCTCAGAATATTAAAATACATCTTTTAGTAAAGTTTATTTTTATATTCTGTGTTTGAAAATACCACTTTTAGAAAGTAGGTATTTTCTTGCCTAAGCCTTCCAGTGTGCTCTGCTGTTATGTGTATTGGCTGTCTGGTTTTGGAGGGACAGGGCAGGCTGAGCCAGACCTGGGTTGAATAGAGAGATCTGCGTTTGGAGTATGGGGAGGGGTGACCCTTTGATCTGAGCAGGGCTGTGCCTGGCAAGGTGAATGCTGGCTCCACCTCCTACTGTGCGTCTGATAGCAGACCCCCTCTTCCTGAAAGGAAGGATGCAGCCTGGTAAACAAAGTGCTCCAGGACTGAACAGAACTGGTTCTGGCTAGGCTCAGTGACTTGTAGCTTTTGAGAACAAAGACTTTTGGGGTATAAATATCTGTGTCCCTACAATTTGTATTGCTCCTGGACATCAAGATGAACCTCTGTCCGTGTAACTGAAGGAATCTGCAGGAGGTGACTATCCTTGTGCTTGTGTGCTGTTTCTTGGATTGGCCTGCTGTGGTTACCATTGGACCTGGAAGAAGAGGGAAAAGGACTTTGAGAGAACTTTTATTAATCTTGCTAAAGCAATCACCAAAGGGCTAGGAGAGAGCTACCCTCCTGTTGAAGTCTCAGGCACATCAGACTTCAACACCAGCCTCCTGATTCCTCCCAGCGAGGATTTCTATCTGCAGGTGAGGCTCCTGTGAGTTCCAGGGCCTCTAGTTCTACTACAGAGAAGAGAGTGCTGAAATCGTCGCTAACGCACGTTTGCGAGCCGCCGCAGCCGAAAGCGCCCGGAAAATCATCACGCTGCTGCCGCCGAGTGCTCGCAACCAAAGATCGAATCATCGCTTCATGACATCGCAGCGCGGACGCCGAGCGTCCGCCATTTTCATCGCATCGCATCAGGATCGTCGCTCCCTCGCGGAGCGCCATTTCTTCGCATCGCAACCCGATCGCACACGCAACAGGATCGTCGCCTCGCCTCCTCCCTTGCGGCAAGGAGTCCTCGTATCAACGGCCTAGCGTGCAGAAGTTTGTCGCATCGTCTCCGCACACACCAGCAGATCGGCGCATCATCCTCCCTCGTGGCAAGGATTTATCGCATCGCCGGCCTCGCGTGCAGAAAATCATCGCTACAGCTTCTTTGCGACAATTTGTTGGTTTTGCTACGAAATCCAGGTACTTTGTAAGTAAAAGGGTCGCAAAGACCACTGCTTTGAACTGAACTCCTCTTGGCACACTTTGAACTATTTTTGCAGCATTTCAAGAGTAATCCTATTTTACAGTATTGTGGCTTTTTATCGTTATTGGTCTTGTGTTAAGTCTATATATAAAGATACTTATTTTTGATAACTATTTGTGTGGTGTCCCTTTATAGTGTTCCTCACTGTGTTACTGTGTACGGTCATAAATGCTTCACACACTGCCTCTGAGATAAGCCTAGCTGCTCGTGCTACGTTACCACAGGGTTGAGCAGGGGTTATCAAAGGGTGTAGCCCTCTCACTCTGACTTAGGAAGAAGGGTCCCTACTTGGACAGTGGCCAGCCATTGCCAACTAGAGACCCCCATTTCTAACATTGGTGGTCAGCGGTGAGGATCTGGACTTGCATTTATGATCGCATACAGTAATTATAGTGTACACTACTAGTGAGTGCAGACCATAACGCAACCACATACGTTTTGAGGTTTTTCTGATTCTATTTTTGATTAATATTGCCAGTTATTGCTACAATGGGCAAGCCCAGATCCAATGCCTCGGAGGATCTCTCCTGGGAAGAAGAGAAATTAGAAACCTACAATGCCAAGCAGCTCAAATATTTTTGCAAACGCTTCACAGTCCCTATCACAGGTCTCACTAAAAGGGAGGAGTATTACAAGGCGCTGAAGGCCTGGCTAGAAGCCAGGGATGCCCCTAAGAATATGGGAGAGCCTGTGGAGGGGGAAGAGAATGCAGGAGAGCAGCAGGGTGAGGTAGTAGATTTGGTGGGAGATAAAGCAATTTCCAGCCCGGGCACTAGTGTGTCCGCCAGGGGTCTGTCCCCAGAAGAGATGGAGGACAGGGAGAGAGATAGGCGGCATAATATGGAGATGGCTAAGCTTAAAATGGATGGTCACAGGGACCTAGAGAACAAGAAGTTAGAATTTGAGATTATGAAAATGAAACTTGAGCATGAGAGAATATTGAGGGAGTTGGAGATTAAAGCAAAGAGTGTAGAGATCTCCCACTCTGGTGGCAGCATACCTGTAGTGCATACTGAGAATAGAGTGTATATACCCAAGGAGGTTATTAAGGATTTCCACAAAAGTGAAGATATTGGGCAATGGTTTGCCACTTATGAATTAGCCATTGTGTCCCACCGGGTCCCTGAGAAGGATTGGGGAGCGGGGTTGTGGGGACGCTTTGTGAGTGAGGGGAGGGATACCTTGTTGGACCTGCCCCCAGAAAGTAGAATGGTTTATGGCCACATGAAGGAAGCTTTGATGACCCGCTATGGTTTGACCCCTGAGATGTATAGGCAGAGGTTTGGCTAGAAGCTAGAGGGTACCACGTGGGTTGAATATGTGTCTTTTTTTTGCAGAGCAATGGAACGCTGGGTAAAAAGTAGCAACTTAGAAACTTTTGAGCAGCTTTATGATTTGATTGCATGGGAGCATTTATCTAGTAACTGTTTTCCTGAGCTACGCCAGCACCTGATTGATTGCAAGCTGACTAACCCTAGGAAGCTTGCTGAGGAGGCGGACCGCTGGGTGAGCACCCGGGTTCGCAAGGGTCCGGTGGGCAGGGTCCCCAGCAGAGAAGTGGGGGGGACAGGGGTAAACCGAGGGAGTTCCAAAGAGGGCCCCAAAGTAATTCCCAAGGGAACCAAGCAGTGGTGTCTCAGCCTCCCCAAGAGAAGAAGCCAGTGCCCCCGACAGGTAGGCCTGTTCAGAGGGGGCCCCTTACTTGTTATAAGTGTGGTCAAGTGGGCCACAGATACTATGATCCCCAGTGTCCTCAGAGGGATACTAGTGCACCACCCCGTGCACCACCCCGCCAGCTTGCTAGTGTAGCCCTGGGAGGGGAGGAGATGGGTGCCCAAGGTGGGTGGGATCCCGTAGAGTTGACCCTTGTCTCATTAGGAGACTTTGAGATGGTCCCTAAGCCTGCACTGCCTGATAACACTAAAAAGTACAGGCAGTGGGTGACCATCAATGGCCATAGGGTGGAGGCTCTAAGAGACACAGGAGCCAGTATAACTGCTGTCAGCTCCCGGTTGGTGTCCAAAGAGCAGGTTGTCCCCCATGCATTCTACCCAGTAGTGTCCGCAGACAACTCAGAGAGCCAATGTGAGGTGGCTCAGGTTCCCTTTGAGTGGGGGGGTCTCAGGAACTCTTCAGGTGGCTGTGAGGCCCGCCATGCCTGTAGACTGTCTGTTGGGCAATGATTTAGAGAACTCCCCGTGGGCTACGGTGGAGAGGAAATCTCACTCAGAGATGTTGGGTCTGCCTGAGTGGGCGTGTGCTACCACTCGGTCCATGGCAGCCAAGGAGGGTGTTGAGAAGGACCTGGAGCCTGAGAGTATGGCCCAGATCCCTGCCTTAGAGAGAAGGGGCAGGGGGTGCGGGGAGCTGGCCCCCTTGGTTCCCACGGCCCAGGAGGGAGCCGACCCTGAGGGGGATGCCCTGGAGCCTACCGGGGAGCAGATCACCGAACTGGGGGACCTGCCTGAGCTGACCCATTGGCAGCAGGAAGGGGGACCCACCAGGGAGGAATTTTGTGAGCAGCAAGGAGTTTTCCCTTCTCTTGAGGGTATGCGGCGTCAGGCTGCAGCCCAGGCAGCAGGTGACCTGTCTGGTTCACATCTGATTTATTGGGAGAACAGTCTCCTGTATAGCGAGCCTAAGGCTGCTGAGCCGGGGTCAGCCCGTGTGCTGGTGGTACCCGAGTGCTTCAGAGCCTTCCTACTGGGGTTGGCTCATGACATTCCATTGGCAGGACATCTGGGGCAGATCAAGACCTTTGAGAGGCTGGCCACCCACTTTTATTGGCCCCAGATGCGCAAGAGTTCAGACACTTATTGCAGGACATGCGAGACTTGCCAGGCAAGTGGGAAGATTGGGGGGAAGATCAAGGCCCCACTCCAGCCCTTTCCAGTTGTTAGTACCCCATTCAAGCGAGTGGGCATTGACATTGTGGGGCCTCTGGACCCCAAGACAGCCATGGGCAACAGGTTCATCCTGGTCTTGGTGGACCATGCCACCCGGTACCCTGAAGCCCAGGACAGTGACGGCCCCCGTGGTGGGCGTGCACTGATGGGGATTTTCTCCCGTGTGGGGTTCCCCAGAGAGGTGGTGTCTGACAGGGGGACCAACTTCATCTCCCAGTACATGAAGTCTCTGTGGAAGGAGTGTGGGGTAACTTATAAGTTCACCACTCCTTACCACCCCCAAGGTAATGGTCTGGTTGAAAGGTTCAACCGGACCTTGAAGGGCATGATCATGGGCCTAGAAGAGCCCCTGAGGCGTAAGTGGGACGTCCTCTTGCCATGCCTGTTGTTTGCCTACCGTGAGGTGCCACAGAAGTCCTTAGGGTTCAGTCCCTTTGAACTCCTCTATGGCCATCCGGTAAGAGGGCCTCTGAGTCTGGTCAAGGAAGGCTGGGAGCAATCTCCCAGGAAACCTCCCCAAGATGTATTTAGCTACATGTTGGCCTTCAGGAACCAGACTCGGCGTTTCAGAAAAATTGCTGAGGCAAATCTGGAAGCCAGCCAGGAGGAAATGAAACGTTGGCACGACCAGAATGCCACTCTGGTCGAATTTCAACCTGGTCAGAAGGTTTGGGTACTGGCCCCAGTGGAGCCTTGTGCGCTCCAAGATAAGTGGACCGGCCCATTTGAGGTGGTGGAGCGCAAAAGTCCAGTTACCTACTTGGTGGACTTTCAATCTCCCAGGAACCCCTTGCGGGTCCTGCATGTGAACCGCCTGAAGCCCCACTTTGAGAGGTCTGAAGTGGGCATGCTTCTTGCCACAGATGCTGGGATGGAGGAGGAGAGTGAGCCTCTTCCTGACCTCCTGTGTGCAGGAGAGAAGGATGGGTCAGTGGAGGGTGTGGTCCTCTCCACCACACTGACCCCTGAGCAGCAGAGAGATTGTCGCCAACTGTTGGGGCAATTTTCTGATTTGTTGTCCCTGGTGCCTGGTGTCACTGATTGGTGCGTCCATGAGGTGGACACCGGGGACAGTCCTCCTGTCAAGCACAAGGCTTACAGAGTGACTGACAGGGTCAGGGCTTACATTAAGGAGGAGGTCTCCAAAATGTTTGCCCTAGGGGTGATTGAGTCCTCTAGCAGCCCTTGGTCCAGCCCCGTGGTTTTGGTACCAAAAGCTGCAACGCCTGGTGCCACACCTGAACTTAGGTTCTGTGTGGACTACCGAGGTCTCAATTCGGTCACGAAGACCGACGCGCACCCCATCCCCAGAGCTGATGAGCTCATAGATCGGCTAGGGGCTGCCCGGTACCTCAGCACGTTTGATCTGACATCTGGGTACTGGCAGATCGCCTTAACTGATGGGGCAAAAGAGAGGTCAGCATTCTCCACACCAGATGGGCACTACCAGTTCCATGTGATGCCCTTTGGGATGAAGAATGCCCCTGCCACCTTTCAGAGGTTGGTCAACCAGGTGTTGGTTGGGCTGGAGGATTTCAGTGCCGCCTACCTGGATGACATTGCAGTGTTTAGTTCCTCCTGGGAGGACCACTTGCGCCACCTCTGGGAAGTGTTGATGGCGCTGCGCAGAGCAGGCCTCACAATCAAGGCCAGTAAGTGCCAGATTGGGCAGGGCTCTGTGGTGTATTTGGGACACCAGGTGGGGAGTGGCCAAGTGGCGCCCCTGCAGCCTAAGATTGAAACCATCCTGGCTTGGGAGCCCCCAAGGACCCAGACCCAGGTGAGGGCCTTCTTAGGACTCACGGGTTACTACAGGAGGTTTGTCAAGGGGTATGGCAACATTGTTGCACCCTTGACTGAGCTGACTTCCAAAAAGCAGCCAAAGATTGTGAACTGGACTGACACCTGTCAGAAAGCTTTTGATGCCCTCAAGACTGCCATGTGTACAGCACCCGTACTCCAGGCGCCCAATTTTGCTAAGGAATTTATTGTCCAGACAGACGCTTCAGAGCATGGGGTGGGGGCCATTCTGTCACAGATAAATGAGGAGGGACTAGACCAACCTGTAGCCTTCATCAGTAGGAGGTTACTTCCAAGGGAACAGAGGTGGAGTGCAATTGAGCGTGAGGCATTTGCTGTGGTCTGGGCACTGAAGAAGCTGAGACCATACCTGTTTGGGACTCACTTCCGGGTTCAGACAGACCACAGGCCCCTCAGATGGTTGATGCAGATGAGGGGTGAGAATCCCAAGTTGTTGAGGTGGTCCATTTCCCTACAGGGTATGGACTTCACGGTGGAACACCGCCCTGGTACAGAACACGCCAATGCTGATGGTCTGTCCAGATTTTTCCGCCTTAGTGATGAGAACTCCCAAGGGGATGGGTAGTTCTCCCCACATTTCAGCTGGAGGGGACACATGTTAGACCTGGCACCATTGGCGTGGGTCTCCCTTCCTTTTTTCGCTGTTGTCTCCTCTGTTTTTGCTGGTGTTAGATGCTCTGGGCGCTGTGCCACTGCCCTTCAGTGCCACAGCGCGAATGCTCCCTGTGTAAATATGACATGTGAATTGGTATATCCATGATTGGCTTATTTGGTTTACCTGTTAGTCCCTAGTAGCGTGGCCTGTGTGTGCCCAGGGCTGGTAAACCAAATGCTGCTGGTGGGCCTGCAGCGCTGGTTTGCGCCACCCACAGAAGCAGCTTGTAAAGTGTGTCTCAGACCTGCCACTGCAGAGTCTGTGTGCAGTCTAGAACTGCCATCTTGGCTGTGAAGTGCACCCACTTCCCAGCCCCTGAACCTTCCCTTGGCATCATGTAAGTCCCCCCTATGGTAGGGTGCATTGTATGTGTAAGGTAGGACATGCCTTGGTGTGTGAAGCATGTCCTGGTAGTGAATTACACCCAATTTCGTTTTTCACTACTGTAAGGCTACCTGTTCCCCATAGGCCAGAATGGGCAGTTTGACTATTACATTCTATAGTCCTAACTGACCCCAGGAACATGGTAGAAAAACGAATTTAGTATGCCTGAGCTCAGAATATTAAAATACATCTTTTAGTAAAGTTTATTTTTATATTCTGTGTTTGAAAATACCACTTTTAGAAAGTAGGTATTTTCTTGCCTAAGCCTTCCAGTGTGCTCTGCTGTTATATGTATTGGCTGTCTGGTTTTGGAGGGACAGGGCAGGCTGAGCCAGACCTGGGTTGAATAGAGAGATCTGCGTTTGGAGTATGGGGAGGGGTGACCCTTTGATCTGAGCAGGGCTGTGCCTGGCAAGGTGAATGCTGGCTCCACATCCTACTGTGCGTCTGATAGCAGACCCCCTCTTCCTGAAAGGAAGGATGCAGCCTGGTAAACAAAGTGCTCCAGGACTGAACAGAACTGGTTCTGGCTAGGCTCAGTGACTTGTAGCTTTTGAGAACAAAGACTTTTGGGGTATAAATATCTGTGCTGAAACCCCTACAATTTGTATTGCTCCTGGACATCAAGACGAACCTCTGTCCGTGTAACTGAAGGAATCTGCAGGAGGTGACTATCCTTGTGCTTGTGTGCTGTTTCTTGGATTGGCCTGCAGTGGTTACCATTGGACCTGGAAGAAGAGGGAAAAGGACTTTGAGAGAACTTTTATTAATCTTGCTAAAGCAATCACCCAAGGGCTAGGAGAGAGCCAGCCTCCTGTTGAAGTCTCAGCACATCAGACTTCACCACCAGCCTCCTGATTCCTCCCAGCGAGGATTTCTATCTGCAGGTGAGGCTCCTGTGAGTTCCAGGGCCTCTAGTTCTACTACAGAGAAGAGAGTGCTGAAATCGTCGCTAACGCACGTTTGCAAGCCGCCGCAGCCAAAAGCGCCCGGAAAATCATCGCGCTGCTGCTGCCGAATGCTCGCAACCAAAGATCGAATCATCGCTTCACGACATCGCAGCGCGGACGCCGAGTGTCCGCCATTTTCATCGCATCGCATCAGGATCGTCGCTCCCTCGCGGAGCGCCATTTCTTCGCATCGCAACCCGATCGCACACGCAACAGGATCGTCGCCTCGCCTCCTCCCTCGCGGCAAGGAGTCCTCGTATCAACGCTCTAGCGTGCAGAAGTTTGTCGCATCGTCTCCGCACGCACCAGCAGATCGGCGCATCATCCTCCCTCGTGGCAAGGATTTATCGCATCGCCGGCCTCGCGTGCAGAAAATCATCGCTACAGCGACAATCTTTGCGACAATTTGTTGGTTTTGCTACGAAATCCAGGTACTTTGTAAGTAAAAGGGTCGCAAAGACCACTGCTTTGAACTGAACTCCTCTTGGCACACTTTGAACTATTTTTGCAGCATTTCAAGAGTAATCCTATTTTACAGTATTGTGGCTTTTTATCGTTATTGGTCTTGTGTTAAGTCTATATATAAAGATACTTATTTTTGATAACTACTTGTGTGGTGTCCCTTTGTAGTGTTCCTCACTGTGTTACTGTGTATGGTCATTAATGCTTCACACACTGCCTCTGAGATAAGCCTAGCTGCTCGTGCTACGTTACCACAGGGTTGAGCAGGGGTTATCAAAGGGTGTAGCCCTCTCACTCTGACTTAAGAAGAAGGGTCCCTACTTGGACAGTGGCCAGCCATTGCCAACTAGAGACCCCCATTTCTAACAGTCACCTTCACCCCAGGCACAGCTGCCCCAGCACATGTCAGCCCTGCTGCCCTCAGTGCAGAAGCAGTCGAGCTATTGCGCCAGCTGTGTGTGGGGCAGACAGCACTTCTCAATGCCTTCCAAGAGCACGACAAAAAGTTGGGGCAGGTTATAGCTTTCATGGAGGGCATACATTCCGACGTAGGTGGGCTACACCAGACTGTGGAGTCCTTGTCATCAACTGTGACAGCAGCCCTGCAACAGGCACATAGTCAGGGAGCAGCTCCCAGCACTCGGTCCGGCCCCGTGTCACTGTGCACCTCTGACGACAGTGACAATGCTCAACGGACCCCAAAGTCACGATACAGAACCCGCAGCACACAGGAGCAACAGCAGCCCAAGCGTACTAGGGCGCAGACACCATCCCCACATAAGAGTAAGGCCACCCCAGAGCGCAGAGAGAAAAGCCCATCAGGCGACAGCAAGGGCCACAAAGCAAAGAAACAAGCATCAGGGTCACAGGCCTCACCTTCCTCCCCCGCCAAAGACTCCCCTGTCCCAAAGACGTCTCGCAGAGGCAAAATAACAGTTTCCACACCCACTGAGAAGGTGTTGCCTGCAAACATTACACAGGATGAGGGCCCCATGGATAATCCATCCTTGACGTCCACTCCCATCCCAAGCCCTGTGAAGCCAGCACGGGAGGACACTGTAGGGGGCAAAGCTGGTGGACAGAGGGAGGCAGGGCGGCAGAAAACACCAGGCAAGTGCACAGCGGGATCCAGCATGTCCCCAGAGGGAGGGTCACCATCCACACCAGAATAAGCTTTGGTAGTGGGGTCACCTGTTGTGTCTGCCCCAGTTCACCTCAATCCCCAGACAGGGAAGCCTTTCAGGATCCCCAAGAAGTGGAGAGGCACCCCTCCACAATCTCCGGCACACACTGTGTCTCACCAGGGCATGAGTCCACCTCCCCGGGCCACCACCCCACCTGGTCCAAGCAGCCCCCAGCTCCCACAAGCACAGTTGGCTCTTCCACAGTTGTTACTCCCACTGCCCAGGGCAGCCCTCCAACTGACCCCAACACACAGTCAGCTCTAAGTCCGACAGACAGCCCCATCTGAGTGGTGGTCACCCTCACACACCTGTCTGTCCACAGGGGTGCGTGTGATGCCCATTGTCAGGCCCATTACTCTGTTGCTGGGCATGGCATGGTAGAGTTGCATCCATTCCCTGTGTAGCTTCTGATGTCACTACTCTGCACAATGTCTTTGCCTTTTTGTTCACTGCTGTTTGCCCCCTGCCTGTGCAGCTTCTCATGTACCTCACCTGCACTGTGTCCTGGCCACTGGCCTTGCTGTTCACTGCTGTTTGCCCCTTGCCTGTGCAGGATCTCATGTACCTCACCTGCACTGTGTCCTGGCCACTGGCCTTGTTGTTCACTGCTGTTTGACCCTTGCCTGTGCAGCTTCTCATGTACCTCACCTGCACTTTGGACTGGCCACTGGCCTTGCTGTTCACTGCTGTTTGCCCCTTGCCTGTGCAGCTTCTCATGTACCTCACCTGCACTGTGTCCTGGCCACTGGCCTTGTTGTTCACTGCTGTTTGACCCTTGCCTGTGCAGCTTCTCATGTACCTCACCTGCACTTTGGACTGGCCACTTGCCTTGCTGTTCACTGCTGTTTGCCCCTTGCCTGTGCAGCTTCTCATGTACCTCACCTGCACTGTGTCCTGGCCACTGGCCTTGTTGTTCACTGCTGTTTGCCCCTTGCCTGTGCAGCTTCTCATGTACCTCACCTGCACTGTGTCCTGGCCACTGGCCTTGCTGTTCACTGCTGTTTGCCCCTTGCCTGTGCAGCTTCTCATGGACTTGATCTGCACATTGGACTGGCCACTGGCCTTGCTGTTCACTGCTGTTTGCCCCTTTCCTGTGCAGCTTCTCATGTACCTCACCTGCACTGTGTCCTGGCCACTGGCCTTGCTGTTCACTGCTGTTTGCCCCTTGCCTGTGCAGGATCTCATGTACCTCACCTGCACTGTGTCCTGGCCACTGGCCTTGCTGTTCACTGCTGTTTGCCCCTTGCCTGTGCAGCTTCTCATGTACCTCACCTGCACTGTGTCCTGGCCACTGGCCTTGCTGTTCACTGCTGTTTGCCCCTTGCCTGTGCAGCTTCTCATGGACTTGATCTGCACATTGGACTGGCCACTGGCCTTGCTGTTCACTGCTGTTTGCCCCTTGCCTGTGCAGCTTCTCATGTACCTCACCTGCACTGTGTCCTGGCCACTGGCCTTGCTGTTCACTGCTGTTTGCCCCTTGCCTGTGCAGGATCTTATGTACCTCACCTGCACTGTGTCCTGGCCACTGGCCTTGTTGTTCACTGCTGTTTGACCCTTGCCTATGCAGCTTCTCATGTACCTCACCTGCACATTGGACTGGCCACTGGCCTTGCTGTTCACTGCTGTTTGCCCCTTGCCTGTGCAGGATCTCATGTACCTCACCTGCACTGTGTCCTGGCCACTGGCCTTGTTGTTCACTGCTGTTTGACCCTTGCCTGTGCAGCTTCTCATGTACCTCACCTGCACTTTGGACTGGCCACTGGCCTTGCTGTTCACTGCTGTTTGCCCCTTGCCTGTGGAGCTTCTCATGTACCTCACCTGCACTGTGTCCTGGCCACTGGCCTTGCTGTTCACTGCTGTTTGCCCCTTGCCTGTGCAGCTTCTCATGTACCTCACCTGCACTGTGTCCTCGCCACTGGCCTTGTTGTTCACTGCTGTTTGCCCCTTGCCTGTGCAGCTTCTCATGTACCTCACCTGCACTGTGTCCTGGCCACTGGCCTTGCTGTTCACTGCTGTTTGCCCCTTGCCTGTGCAGCTTCTCAAGGACTTGATCTGCACATTGGACTGGCCACTGGCCTTGCTGTTCACTGCTGTTTGCCCCTTGCCTGTGCAGCTTCTCATGTACCTCACCTGCACTGTGTCCTGGCCACTGGCCTTGCTGTTCACTGCTGTTTGCCCCTTGCCTGTGCAGGATCTCACATACCTCACCTGCACTGTGTCCTGGCCACTGGCCTTGTTGTTCACTGCTGTTTGACCCTTGCCTGTGCAGCTTCTCATGTACCTCACCTGCACTTTGGACTGGCCACTGGCCTTGCTGTTCACTGCTGTTTGCCCCTTGCCTGTGCAGCTTCTCATGGACTTGATCTGCACATTGGACTGGCCACTGGCCTTGCTGTTCACTGCTGTTTGCCCCTTGCCTGTGCAGGATCTCATGTACCTCACCTGCACTGTGTCCTGGCCACTGGCCTTGTTGTTCACTGCTGTTTGCCCCTTGCCTGTGCAGCTTCTCATGTACCTCACCTGCACTGTGTCCTGGCCACTGGCCTTGCTGTTCACTGCTGTTTGCCCCTTGCCTGTGCAGCTTCTCATGAACTTGATCTGCACATTGGACTGGCCACTGGCCTTGCTGTTCACTGCTGTTTGCCCCTTGCCTGTGCAGCTTCTCATGTACCTCACCCGCACTGTGTCCTGGCCACTGGCCTTGCTGTTCACTGCTGTTTGCCCCTTGCCTGTGCAGGATCTCCTGTACCTCACCTGCACTGTGTCCTGGCCACTGGCCTTGTTGTTCACTGCTGTTTGACCCTTGCCTGTGCAGCTTCTCATGTACCTCACCTGCACTTTGGACTGGCCACTGGCCTTGCTGTTCACTGCTGTTTACCCCTTGCCTGTGCAGCTTCTCATGGACTTGATCTGCACATTGGACTGGCAACTGGCCTTGCTGTTCACTGCTGTTTGCCCCTTGCCTGTGCAGGATCTCATGTACCTCACCTGCACTGTGTCCTGGCCACTGGCCTTGTTGTTCACTGCTGTTTGACCCTTGCCTGTGCAGCTTCTCATGTACCTCACCTGCACATTGGACTGGCCACTGGCCTTGCTGTTCACTGCTGTTTGCCCCTTGCCTGTGCAGGATCTCAGGTACCTCACCGGCACTGTGTCCTGGCCACTGGCCTTGTTGTTCACTGCTGTTTGACCCTTGCCTGTGCAGCTTCTCATGTACCTCACCTGCACTTTGGATTGGCCACTGGCCTTGCTGTTCACTGCTGTTTGCCCCTTGCCTCTGCAGCTTCTCATGTACCTCACCTGCACTGTGTCTTGGCCACTGGCCTTGTTGTTCACTGCTGTTTGACCCTTGCCTGTGCAGCTTCTCATGTACCTCACCTACACTTTGGACTGGCCACTGGCCTTGCTGTTCACTGCTGTTTGCCCCTTGCCTGTGCAGCTTCTCATGTACCTCACCTGCACTGTGTCCTGGCCACTGGCCTTGTTGTTCACTGATGTTTGCCCCTTGCCTGTGCAGCTTCTCATGTACCTCACCTGCACTGTGTCCTGGCCACTGGCCTTGCTGTTCACTGCTGTTTGCCCCTTGCCTGTGCAGCTTCTCATGGACTTGATCTGCACATTGGACTGGCCACTGGCCTTGCTGTTCACTGCTGTTTGCCCCTTGCCTGTGCAGCTTCTCATGTACCTCACCTGCACTCTGTCCTGGCCACTGGCCTTGCTGTTCACTGCTGTTTGCCCCTTGCCTGTGCAGTATCTCATGTACTTCACCCGCACTGTGTCCTGGCCACTGGCCTTGTTGTTCACTGCTGTTTGACCCTTGCCTGTGCAGCTTCTCATGTACCTCACCTGCACTTTGGACTGGCCACTGGCCTTGCTGTTCACTGCTGTTTGCCCCTTGCCTGAGCAGCTTCTCATGTAAATACTGTGCATATTGAAATGCCCACTGGCTTTGCTGTTGCCCAAATTTGTTGTCTCAATATGCAAATTGTGAATAAACACAGTTGGTACTGCTGTGAGTTGTGTCAGTGTCCTTCCTGAATAAAGTTGTTTCTGTGTGTGCATGGTTTACTGTGTCACAAGCTCAGTATGCCACTTCAACATTGCCAATGGGTTGTCTCACATTTCATTTGTTTTGCAGGGGTGGGAGGCACTTCATTTCTACCTGACTGTGATACTTATGGGTGCAGTGCAGGTGGTTGGCAATGAATTCTTGTTGTCATCTTCCTTCTTTGCTCATGTTTTCTATGGTGGACACATGTCAGGTTTGTGGGCAATGGCAGCACAGGGTGGGAGTTTGGGCACAGGCTTACAGGCAGGCAGGCCAGGGTCATGGGGTCTGTGTGAGCTTCCTTTCTGTGTGCCAATCAGTGTCGGTGTATGGACATCTTGTGGTGATGAGTTATCCAGGTCCCATGGCTTACTTCCAATGTGTGCACCTGGGTGGTGGAGAAGTGTATGGTGTGAAGGGGGTGACTTTGTTGTGACTGTGGATGTGTGTGCACCTGCATTGTCAACTACTGCCATGTGTCACCCTGTAGTGGTGTGCCTGTATGTGTACTTGTTGAGCCCTGTGGTTGTGTTTTGTGCACATGGCAGTATTGTGTGGTGCTGTTGTGGGAGGAGGTATGTGTGACATATCCTACATGTGCTTGGCTGTCATGTAGTGTGTCACTGGGCCCTGTGTGTTGTGCAGCAGACATTATCTTGTCCAGTATTTGGATGCCTATGTGTGGCTGGTCAGTGTTTGAGTTCAGGGCCTTCCTTACATCCCTGTGCCTATACATGGGTGTCCTTGCTGTCTCCAGGAGTTGTTGCATTGGGGTGACCGTGGTTTGTGTTGACTGACTGTGTCAGCCATGTGTGCTGTGATGGGCTGTGTGTGTTCTCCCATGTGTCTTGTCTTGCATGAGCATCACACATGCTTGATGGTTGTGTCACTGCCCTTCCATTTGTGGGCACCTCACTGGCTTTCCAATTAGTTATCCTCCATTACTGCTGGCATGTGGTGTGTGTATGTAGCTGTGAGTCAGGGTGGTGTGTGTGTGTGTGACTTGTCAGGTAGTGTGTGCAGTGAAGTGTTTGGTCCTCATCTGTGTGTGTGTACATTTTGTGCCTGGCCTCAGTGTTCTTGGCTTGTGTGTGATGTTGTTGTGGTGTGTTTTGGCTGGGGCTTGGGCTTCTGTGCTATGTGTTCCTGTGCAAAGGGTCCTGCTGTGGCTGTATATGCAGTTGTTGGGACGTGGGGCATGGTGTGGCTGTAGTTGTGTGGTTGTTGTGCAGGAGTGACACTTGGGAGGCACATGTTGTGGCCCTTCAGGGAGGTAGCTGGTGTGTTGTGGATGGAGTTGTGGCTCTGTGCGATTTGTACGGTGCCCTTGGCATGCGCTGGCCCTGGGCTCTGCGTTGTGTGCATGGTTTCCTGCACACTGACCGCGGCGGTGACGTGACCGGGACATTTGTTAATGATGGCGGTACATGGGTGGGCAGTATGTGGCGAGGTATTTTTGTCACAGGTGGGACATGTGTGTGTGCAGTGATGGCTGTGTGCCTGTCCCCACAGGGGTGTGTGGTGTTCCCATGCGAAGTTTTTCCACCCTGGAGCTTTGTATTGTGTTACTTGCACTGTTGTGTCTGTACGTACCTGCGGAGGTGTCCGCGGCGGACGATGACTTGCAGGTGGTGTATCATGTACAGCACCGGGAAGGCGTGTAGGGCAGGATCCATTGCGGTGTGTCCCGGGTGTCTCTTTTCTGTCTCCGCTGTGGTGTCTCTGCCGTCTCTCGCTGTGCGGTTTCTCCGTCGAGGTGCGCTGCCATGTTTCCGGCATCGTGATATCTTCGGCGTACGAGACGTCATTCCGCACGGCAGTGTGTGGTGATTGGCTCACTCCGCCGTGGTGGCGGGCGCACTTTGATGGCAGTCGGCGTCGCACCGCAGTGGGCGGGAAATGGGCAATGTGTGGCCATCCTAATATGGCGGGCGTGAAGACCGCTGGCGGCGTGCGGTAAATGGGTGTTAACGCCACCGCCGGCACCGCAGTTGTGTCTCCGCCCGCCATCGTAATAGGCCCCTAAGTAATGTACTGAAATACATTTAATTTTTTGTTGTTCTATAATTATTATAAAAATATTTTTATTTTACTTTTGCAACAAATTACAATTCCTGTGTGCTCATGTAATAAAACATGATCCTTTCATTTGAATACTATCTTTTTTCATAATAAATACTTTACAAAATTATTATGTCTACTTTATTATCTCCCAATTCATATTTTATAAATCAATCTTATTTCTACATATGTTTCTAACTTACAATATATTAAATCATTTGTCATAAAGTATATTTTATCTTAACTATAAACACAACTTATTTTAATGTATATGTTTATAGTAATTGAAAATGTTTAAAAATATTTTTAATATGTTATAATTATAATTCTTCCAATATTTCTTTAACAAATACACTTTACTTAAATACAATTTACATACTAAAAACTAAACTTAATTAAATTACTATTTTCACTCCAGTCAATATTAATTTAATGTAGGTGTTGTACACTAAACTTAATTAATTAAATATTCCCACTCCAGTCAGTATTAAATTAGGGTAGGTGCTGGACACTAAACTTAATTGAATTTACTATTCCCACTCCACTCAGTATTATATTAGGGTAGGTGCTGCACACTAAACTTAATTAATTTACTATTCCCACTCCAGTCAGAACGTATTTGGGGTAGGTGCTGGACACTAAACTTAATTAATTTACTATTCACACTCCAGTCAGAATTAAATTACAATAGGTGCTGGACAGTAAACGTAATTAATTAAATATACCCACTACAGTCAGTATTAAATTAGAATAGGTGCTGGACACTAAACTTAAATAATTTACTATTCCCACTCCAACCAGGATTAAATTGGGGTAGGTGCTGGACACTAAACTTAATTTATTTACTATTCCCACTCCAGTCAGTATTAAATTAGGTTAGGTGCTGGACACTAAACTTAATTAATTAACTATTTCCACTCCAGTCATTATTACATTAGGGTAGATGCTGGACAATAAACTTAATTAATTTACTATTCACACTCCAGTCAATATTAAAATAGTATTACTTAATAGCACTTCCCACCATTGCCATATTTTTTAAACACTCCCCACCCTAATGCCCTATAAACCTAACATTTCACTCATAAAACAAAATTTCAAAATTCCAAACTTAAATTAATAAATGAAATTAATAATTATAAATTTATCAATATATTTTGACACATATTTTTTAAAACACTTACCACCCTTATCCCCTATAAACGCAACATCCCGCTCAATAAAAAATATTTCTAAATTCAAAATTTACATTTTTAAATTAAATTAATAAATTTAAAATTATTAATATATTTTTACCCATATTTTTAAAACACTCCCCACCCTTATCCCCTATAAACCCAACATCCCACTCCTAAAAAAAAAATGTAAATTCGAAATTTAAATTTCTAAATTAAATTAATAAATTTAAATTTATTAATATATTTTTATCCATATTTCTAAAACACTCCCCACCCTTATCCCCTATAAACCCAACATCCCGCTACTAAAAATAAAAATGTAAATTCGAAATTTAAATTTCTAAGTTATATTAAACAATTTAAATTAATTAATATATTTTTACCCATACTTTTAAAACACTCCCCACCCTTATCCCCTATAAACCCAACATCCTGCTCCTAAAAAAAAGTGTAAATTCAAAATTTAAATTTCTAAATTATATTAAAAAATTTAAATTTATTAATATATTTTGACCCATATTTTTAAAACCCTCCCCACCCTTATCCCCTATAAACCCAACATCCCGCTCCTAAAAATTATTTTACATTTTTTTTTTACTACATTACTTAAATATTATACTTTTACAAACACATAAAAATTACCCATATATCATACTTTAACGATATTTAGACATTCAATATTCAATATTACATACTTCGATATATTAAATTACACTTTAAAATGATATTTTTAACATCGACATTCAAAACATTGAAATTTTATACCATCGATATATAAAACTCGATATTTTTGTATGTCGATATTATTTTTTCGATATTTTGACTGCACACCAGTAGTAAAAGCTTCTTGCTGCTCTTTTCTCCACTCAAATATTGTCTTATGCCTCAAATGTTTTCTTAAAGGCTCCATTTTAGTGGCTAAATTAGTTACAAATTTGCTATAATATTCACACATGCCCGCAAAAGACAACAATTGCTCCTTATTAGTTGGAGCGCGAGCATTTATGATGCCTTCTACATTAGACTTTTTTGGAACTACTCCATCACCTGTAAGAGTGTGACCCAATTACTCCACATTTTTTTTAAACATCTTGCATTTATGTGCCTTAAGGGTCAGGCCATTTTTTTTCAATCTTTCACATACCTCTGACAGATGTTTCAGATGTTCATCCTCATTGGTAGAAAATATTAATATATCGTCCTGAAAACATTTGACAAAATTATCTACATCCCTAAAGATATTAAAGATATTAAACATGACTCTCTGGAAGACCGAAAGCAGTTAACATTTTGGACTCTTCTGTAAGTGGAATCTGGTGATATGCTGACCTTAAATCAAGAGTGGAAAAAACGTTGGCACCCTCTAACATGGACACCACCTCATTTATCATTTATATTTGGGAGAGGGTGACAGTCAACCACAATTCCTGCATTAAGTGCTCTCAAGTCGACACATACTCTCAATTTTTGGTCCGGTTTACGAACCAAAACAATGGGTGAAACCCATTCAGAAGAGTCGATAGGCTCAATGATGCCTTCTGATACCAGTTCACCAAGCATGTTCTTGAACTCCTCCCTAACATTAATTGGTACATTTCTAAGCTTTTGTTTGACTGGCATGACATTACTCTTAAGTTTAATGTGGTGTGAGTACTCCTTGAGCTTTTCTAACGTATCAGTAAATACCTCTTTATACTTGTCTTTTATGAAAACTTCCTTGTTTTCACAACCTGTAACTGAAATATTCTTGTAACACACAGTTTCATCCAACATAACAGGTTCTTTCGACCTTGGATTTAAAATTATGCCAAGCTTCCATTGGTCTTTCCAACCAAGTACATTCACTCCCTTGACTGAAACATACAATTTTATTTGCGCTATCCTGGTTTTAAAGCGTAATTTAGTGTTGAAGTAACCAACCATATCAATCTTGGTGCCATCATAACTTTCTGCTATTATATCAAGCGGAAAAATCTCTTTTATCTAAAAAACAGAGCTGAGTTTTTCCATAAAATATGTTTTAGATATAATAGTCCATGGAGAACCTGAGTCAGCCATGAGACTTAGGTCCACACCAGAAATCTCAACAGTGCACATGGGAGAGTTTCTAACAGGCATGTCTTCCGTAATTTTAACATTAGCAATTCTCTCAATTAAAGAAACTACAAAACCTTTGTTCTCAAAGGAAGGTATACACTCACAATTATGTCTCTCCCCTTCCCTTTCTAAAGTGCAGGAAACTTTTCCGCAAACTTGAGGAACAAACTTCTTTTGATCTCTACACACATTTGAAAAATTACCTATCCTTCCACACTTTCTACATTCCCTGTTTAATGCTGGGCATCCTCCAAATGATGCCATGTGTGTTTTGCTGCCACACCTGTAACAAACAACATTTCTGTCATTTCTATCAAATTTCTTATAATTACTATAATTCATATTACGAGGTGTATTAACAGTAGAATTTGTTGTATCATTCTTCTGATCATCAGGACGTTTGATAGCACACACTTCTTCATTTTTGTCTGACTTGTTCACATCTCTAACAGTGTGCATCCATTTTTCAGACTGTTCAAAAGCTTTAGCAGTGGAAATGGCTTCTGAAAGTTTGGGATCACCCATCACCCACAACTGTTCTTGTGTTTTTTTACTCTTCACATGGACGATAATTTGGTCTCTTATCATTTCGTCACACATGTTCCCAAAGTTACATTGCATGCTTAACATGCGCAAAGATGTTAAAAAATCATCAAATGATTCATTTTCCTCTTGTGCCCTAGTATAGAACTTGAATATATTTAAGGCTATATTTGTGGTGGGTTTAAATCTTTTCTCCATTGTGAGTAAAGCACTTATCCAAGTTGAAATTTAGGGTCCAGGAACACGGCACTTCTGTGCTGCAGCCCCTTGTTTTGTGCAGTGTTCCTCAGCTCGTCGCCAAATTGTAGAAAGTACACGATACAGTATTATTCCAAAAATATTTCTTTCTTTTGCAGAACAGCAACATAGAGCGGTCTGGTCATCATCAAGGCTCAGTGCAACTGACCTTTCAGCTACCAGAGGCTCTGTCATAGGATTCCAGATGGAATCAGAAAGTAGAGCATAAAATAACATGGTATGCATTACAACATGACAGGAATAGCATATTACACAGGGTTCACGGAAACCACAGAATGTTTGACGAACAAGGTAGTTCATTGGCTTAGCAAAAGACAGTTATTTTCCCCCAGTAGAGCATATGAGATCTTGTTCACAAGGAGAGTAGGATGGATTGGGCCTTTGGTAAAAAATCATGGGGGTGACTGTGTTATAATCAACTTTAGGAACCCCAGAATTGCTGGAGGTATTCTTAAAAGTACTGAGACCTTACCTACCGCCACCTGAGGGGCATAGATCAACGCCATAAAGGCGCATTGAACATTCAATCTGAGAGGCCTATCCAAAGTCTGTACCCTCACCGTGCCCCGGTATTCGCAATGCCCAATAGATTTGAAGCACTGAGCAGATTAGATGACAACGAATGACTCAGTATGGAGCCAAGCTGTGCTGGGGATTCTAGGGATCAGCAGTCTGTGTATGATAAAGATATCCCTATGGTCAATCAGCTAAAGTATCAACCCAGGATGACCCATATACCTATACCCACTGTGCAGGATTCCTTTTCCCAGGGTACGGCTGTAGACAGAAATGGTATAACTACCAACAATGACAACTTTAATGACCGTATAAACATACCATTAACCGACCAGGCAGAGACTTCCTATAATAAAGGCTATGAGTTTGCTACCTGGAACGTGAATGGGCTGACAGGCAAGGTATCAATAGCTGATTGGACTAATTTTATCTCTAGTTATGACATCATATGCTTACAAGAGACCTAGGGGCCCATTACGATGTCGGGCGGAAAAAAATCTGCCATCCACCATAGCCTGAAAAAACTGCCCGCATGCACCATGGGAATACCGACCGAGCAATTATGATGTCGCGAAGCAATCTACGCCCACGGCGGAAAAAAACCACAAAATTCCGCCCGTCCATACCAGAGTAGAAGATCATCCGTCCGCCACGGACGCAATACTGCACGAAAACCCAAATCCGCCCGCCCCGCCGACCGAGACAATGACCGTGAAATTATGATCTCCCAGACATGAGCGCGGTAAATCCACAGATTCCCCGCCCGCCACCGGTAACAACAGTGATGAATAACTGACACGGCGGAAGGCCTGGCGCCCACGTCCGTGCACGGAAATCATTTGCGGAACAAAGAAAGACACATGACATGGCCAACAAGTCCACACAGCAAACAACGGCAAAATACACAAACACAGAACACATCCCAAAGATACCATCCCCCTGGCAAAAATAAATAAACTACAAATCCCAGGACACCAGACACAACACACCTGAAAACGACAGCCCATCATGACACACCCACATAGGTTAGTACAAAAGCAGCCCCTCCACAGACCACAATCCCTTGCGCCACTACAAAGCGAAGACGCCATCAGAGAACCCAGACAGCCCCAAAGGAAGCAGCACACCACACGCACGCACACATCACACTCATCACCAACACCACCAACACCACTGAAACAACGGCACCACGAACACCCTGCACATCACACACCACACACCACACACCCACCACACCAGCACCGCAAATACCAAACCACACACCATGGCAACACAAAGAATGCCGAAGTACACTGCCACTGAGTTGACGGTCATGGTCGACGAGATCATCAAGGTGCACCCACAAATCTATGGGAACCAGGTCCAACAGACACCACTAGCCACCAGAAACAGAATGTGGAGAAGGATAGTAGACCAGGTGAATGCAGTTGGGAACGTGCCACGCAACAGGGATGAAATCACAAAGAGGTGGCATGACCTGAAACGCGTGGTCAGGAAGAAGGAGGCCAAAAATCGTGAGCTGGCTGACAGGACTGGCGGCGGGAATCCAGCGCCATTCAAGACCTTCAAGGCGTGGGAGGAGAAGGTGCGAGGCATCCTACATCCGGAGAGTCTCACCGGAATACCAGGGGGAGTGGAGGCTGGTAAGTACAAACAAATGTATACCAGCACACCGCTATGCACTGTCATGCACTACCAGAATGCCATAGTTCCGAGGCCCAAACACCCCCATGTCCAGCACACAATACACAAGACATCTCTCACACATGCAACAGACACCCCCACACACTCAGCCCAAAGGTACCAACAAACAAAACCATGGGGGCATGTGTACAGTCAGCCAGCACCACAACTCCCACCAGGTCCCCTTGTACCCCAGATGCGCAGGAAGGAGCACTCCCCACACCCACACACATGTGTCAGCCATAGCTGCACTAACCAACAAGTAACAGGTAAGTAGCCTTACCACAAAGTCAGTGTATTGGAGGGTGGACTGCAGAAGTACAACCCCCAACAGGCCCCTAGTCCTACAGCGCAGCAAGATGGAGCACGCCCCACACCCATGTGTCAGCCATTGCAGTGCACACCTTCACCCGACAGGTAGATATGTTTCCCTACATGGAGGGGTGTCTGTGGGTGGTAAGCCATCACCACAACTCACAACACGGCCCCCACTCCCACAGACCAGCAAGATGGAGCACCCCACCCTCCCATAACCATGTGGTAGCCATTGCATTGCACCCTCCAAACCAACAAGTAGGTAGACTACTGTATAGGGCGGGCTGTCTGTAGGCATGAGGACTGTACTACGACTAACATTTGGGACATGTCACGTAGCAGAGGAACAGGTAGCACTGCTCCCTGTCATATCCATGTGACTAATGTGCACACGGACATGAATTACAGAGTCATAGCCCACATGAGCCATGTCAAATACACTAACACGTAAGGAGTCACGTCTGAATGCACAAGTCTCACTGGAGTACTGACCAACATGGCGTGCACTGTGCCAGTCATCACACACATCAGCAACACCATCGAAGTCTTGTCCATGTAGTCGTGTCTGCTTGTTCCGTTGACATTGTACAACATCACCCATGTAAGTCTATCTTGTCTCAATGTAACAGAGTGGGACCCCAGTAATGTCACATACACCACTGGACCCATGAACCACACAGCTACACAATGCACATTCACAATCTCATCCATCTCATCTTCCAGCCCCAGTGTCATGTAAGGTATATCATCTAAACAGTTGTCCCATATACAGTAGTACAGCAAAGATCCCTGCCGATGACCAAACATGTGTCTGCAAGGTCCGAAGCGCACGTCACACTGTGATTCACAACATACCTAAAATAGTCATCAGACTCAACACACCAAGAGCACTGCATTGCCGCACATGGCTGAGGGTAGCACGCACACCAAGGAATTGTCCCATCTGCAATACGTTGTGTGGCACACAACCATCACACACACACCACAATGCTTGCAGTGTAATGTCCCCAAATGATAACAGTGAGCAGATATGCTGGGTATGTCAGACATACACACACCTTTGTCCCTGCAGTGTCGTGTGGCCAAAACATGCCCCCTACCGCACCCATATGTCACAGAATGTACCACAAAACCATATTTCATCCCAAAAGCTTACATGGGGCTGGACCCCGTGTCCACCAAAGCCACAAAATGTAGGGGTACTGCAACACACACCGATTTGCATCACAAATCCGTCCCATGCCATATGCACCCATCACACTATTCCATTGCCATGATCACGCACACACATTGTAGAGCCATACACATGCATCTGGGAAACCAGTGACCAACTGTGCACAAACTGTGAATGTCAGACATCGAACACAAACCTTGCAAGGTGCAACACAATAACCTTTCGTCTCCGCCCCACAGGTGACGAACAGCATGATGCTGGAGAGGGAGACAGCAGCCACCACAGCCAGACAACAAGCCCTCCACCCGGACTCACGGATGTGGAAGACCTGGACACCTCTTCGGACGAGGACACCCGACCAGGCACATCTGGTGTGGCAGGGCGCAACCGCTCCCCAGGACCCCTCCCACCCACCAACCCATCTCCCAGGGCTGGTGACCAGTCCCAGGCCCCTGCTGCCACGGTCATTGCGGCCACCACCACCGCCGCAATCACCACCACCACCACCAGGGCCTCCCTGACCACTCACCCTGTGCAAGGTGTTGAACGCACGTCGACATCGACCCTTGGAGCGACAACGAGGCCCCGGGTGACCACTGTGGCGAGTGGGCAGGTCGGTGGCAGCAGTACAGGTGGGAGGAGCAGGGTCAGGCCAACGCCATCCGAGCCTGGGAGCCAAGCCCTGCCGCAAATCGCCAGAGTCCTTGGGGCCTATGAAGAGCCCCAGGGACAATGGGCCCGCTCATCTGCCGATACGCGGGAAGTCCTTGGGGTGTTGAGGTCCATGGACGCCCATATGGGCCAATTCGTGACCCGTATGGGCCAACTAGTCGACCTCATGTGCCAGCTAGTGGTGGCGGTGAGGGCCCAATCAAGGCCAACCACACCACTTCCGCCACCACCTGCTGGGGCGCAGGGTCGTGCAACATCCAGTTCCCCTGCGTCCACAGCGAGTGGGCAATCCTCAGCCCCCACCAGCAGCCCACAACCACAACCTCCCCCTCCCAAATGTGGAAGGGGTCGTCCGAAGAGGAAACAGGTGTCCAGAGAAGACTTTGCACGCTCCAAACGCCAGTGAGTCAGCCAGCCACGGTGGCCATCTACTGCATTCACTTGGACTACTATCCTACCCCACACTGCCATGTGAATGGCATGTGTCTGTCGGACTGTGGACTCAGAACAACATGGCTACACCTTGACCATCACGCGGACATGTCCGTCAACTCATTGTTCCAGCATGCACCACTTGTGTGATCACCTTGCCCACAATCACATGTCACTGCTGTAAATAAATACACCTGGATCACATTCTGTCTTATCTGCTCTGTGTTTAATCAAGGATGTGCAACTGTCACCATGATCAGAAATGCATCTGTAGTGTGGAATGCCGATAGGCCAGGAGAGGCTGGAGGGACCTAGGGGGGAAAAACAGAACAAGAGTCCATTGAATGTGTGTGCCACACACTCATCATACAGTAGTTGTCATCAAGTTTAAGCAATGTACACACATCTCACAGAGCAACAGGGCACAATGCTACAGCCACTGTCAGTGGCATACTACCCTGGACATGGACCATTGCCACACAGCACTCAGTGAACAATAGGCCGCCGTGACAATGCACACATACACCTACACAACTACAGCAACATCAGCCGTCGTACATGGTCACTCACCGTCAAGTGAAGTAGCGGGCGATGAGCTGCTGACGCTCATTCACTGCTTCCTCCTCCCCACTGTCCTCGTCACTGGACACGGTTTGGTCTGCAGGCGGGGGCCCGGGCTGATCACCGTCATCCACTATCAGGGGGATCTGCCTGCGAATCACGAGATTGTGCAGCATGCAGCATGCCACAACTATCTGGCACACCTTCTGTGGGGAGTATGCCAGTGCACCCCCGGTGCGGTCCAGGCATCTGAATCTGGACTTCAGGAGTCCAAATGTCCGCTCCACCACACGTCTGGTCCTCCCATGTGCCTCATTGTATCTGACATCAGCTGGTGTCCTAGGATTACGGAGTGGGCTCAGCAGCCAAGGCCCGTTAGGATATGCAGAGTCACCTGGGTGTGAGAAACACGGAGAACCGTTGCAATTCCAACAGGATACAAGACAGCATGTCACACCCAGCACGCTACACGAGTATGCATACTCACCAACAATCCATGCACGGTCCGGTTGAAGATTGGCCATCATTCGTGGGAGGATGCTGTGGCGCATGATGTGCGAGTCATGGACGGATCCGGGAAACTTCGCACACACGTGTGTTATTATCATGTCCGCCAGGCACACCACTTGCACATTCAGGGAGTGGAAATGTTTCCGGTTCCTATAGATGTGCTCCATGGCCTGTGGTGCAACAAGGCCAACATGGGTGCAATCAATTGCACCAACAACGTGGGGGATGCGTCCAAGGGCATAGAAAGCACCCTTCACTGCCGCCAAATCACGAGCCCTGGGGAATCGGATGCACTGGTTCCTGTACAGCATCATAGCTGACAGGACATCCCGTAGCACCATGCTGAACATGGGCTGGGACATCCCACCTACACTGCCCACCGTGTGTTGGAAAGATCCGGTAGCGAAAAAATGCAGTGCAGCCATCACCTTATCCGTGGGGGTGAATGCTGTAGGATACACCCTGCGAGGACGAAGGTGGGGTTCCAACATTGCACATAGGTGATGCAGGGTGGGTCGGTCCAGACGGAATTTCCTGATAACCTCCACATCCTCCATGTCTGCCAGCAATTGGTAGGGGCGATGTATGTTTGGTCTCCTCCTAGGACAGATGGAAGTGGACACATGTCAATGCAACACACCACATGGCATTTCCACATACACAGAACAAAAATTACTGACAAAACTATGGAATCACAGTACAGCTGACAAGTAGGGACAGCACAGCTATAATACTCTTACACAGGTCCCCTCACCAATGGCAATGACCACTGACACCAACCATTGCTATGAGCATGCACATGGGGATTTAGGCCATAATAGCCTGAAAGGCATGATGATCATTACAGACTGCATATGTGTGAAGCGGCAACACCACGCCAATATACCTAGCTGCTGTGCCTGACACAGCTTCCGAGGCTGGGTGAGTATGGCATACACCAACAACACAATGTACACAGGCTGAGCGGCCAAAACAAGTTGGTCCTGTTGCACAACGGGATATGAGACAGTCAATGATGTCCCTAGTTCACCCAATGTACAGCACTGTACGCATCACACCTCCAACACACATTGACAGGTGTACACATTGACAACTCCATGACAACACAGCTGTGTGAATGCAAACACACATCACAAGTGACACGTAACGTTGCACGTGCCAAGTGGGAGATGTACATTGAGCAATATGGCATGTGTGTGCATATGCACATCCCACGCTACAGTGCTAATGTGTACATGATGATGTGCCAACAGACATGTGGAGGCTGAGCACTGTCCGTCAATGCCTATGCACACAGCATGAAGTGGCCCTGTCTAGGGTGGACATGCTCCGACACACAAATCATGGCCACACCTGCAAATGCATGGCGCACATTAAACTGTGGATTCCACATGGCACCAGCGAACTGTACCCGCAATGGACCATGCCCTTGAGGCCAACTCCAATGGCCCTCGCGGTTACATCCTGCCTGTTCGACTATAGAGGTAAGCGTACCGGGACAGCTCGGAGCAGGCCATTGTGTGCAATTGGAGTAGGCAGACATGGTACACCAATCGCAGCAGCTTGGACCCACTGAGACAGCCCCAGGGGGCTATATGAGTGTGGGAGGGAGACCGGCATTACCACATCTTACAGGGACTGCTGCCTGGCATCCCTCAACAACACCTGCTGCTGTTGCCACCTGCCCACCTTCATGTCGACGACTCGGTAGATATGTCCAGCTCCACTCACCAGCGAGGAACTGGTGAACCTTGATTCCGAGCTCCACGCACACTGCCCAAGGCTATGTCTTGCAAAAGTTGTGTGCGTAAGACAACTACAGTGTGTGTGGGAGTGCATGTGGGGGACACACATGTCATTGATCCGCAGCACTATGAGTCAGAGCCTGTGGGGTTCCAAAATGCACTGCTAACCATGCTTGCTACAGGTGGAAGGGGTATGTAGGCTCTCTGGCGCTTTCCCATGCATGTCCCTCCCGAGTGGTGGTACATGGCATTTACATGTCAGACATCCAGTGACGCAGCCACTTGGCAATGCAGGACTCAGGGCAGTTATTGCTTGTGTGAATGGCTGGCTGGGGCCCTGCTGGCCTTCTCAGTCTCAGCAGACCTGGGCTGCACATTGACCGCCCAATACTAGTAGGAAACAACACTGACTTTACAGTGGGTTACATGTGTCTTTAGTTCACAACCCTCCGGAAATGCACATACTCAGCCCTGTCGATTGAACACTCCAGGCCTTGTGATAGGGATGTGTGTGAGAGATAGTGGCACTGAATGTGACCTCCATTGTGGGGTGAGCCATTCACAGGGCGAGTACGTTGAGGGCTGCGCAGTGTTGGACACAGTGAGTCCACCCACAAAGATGTGTTGCCTTGTGATCTATGTGTTGGTTTACCTGACAATGGACAGTAGATGTGGGCAGACTACACATTGCTCAATGTGCTGGCATCCTGCATGTGAATGGGATGGACAGGTACTGTGTACACACTCCCACCAGCATGCATTAACGTGTTGTGTACACATGCTGTAATGCCATGTCCGAGTACTTCTTGGCGCTGTTACACATCTCTGAGTATATTGGATGGGTCAGCATCATGCCACTGTGATTGGTGGATGTGGGCGATGATGAGAAGTGAATGAGTGATATTCCAACTCTCTTGTGTACCATCCCTGCAGTTGGAAGTCCTCCAGCCCAAGGCCTTGTGATGAGCCTGTGTAACCGACAGTGCAGCCAATTCCACAAAGGGTGTGACGTCATCTGCCGGATGAGCGACTACGTGGCGGAGACGAATCGGGGGATGCCCCCTCGTATTGACAGGTTAGCACGGCGCTGCATTTCACCACTAATGATCTGCATCTTGACAGTCAGACAGCCTGTGCCGGAGGCACGTGTGTAGGGGCATCAGCAGCAAGCAAGTGTACAGTACAGTGGGATGCTGTCTTTTGGTGTGAGAGGCAGCATGTGTCCACAGCCTACCCATAATCTGGGTAATGTGATGTTTGCTGTGTGATGCAGTGGGTTGTAAGTGTACTCTGTGCTGGGTGCATCTGACATGCATAAGCGATTCCTGAGGTCCAAGATGTAATTGTAGCACTCTGCATTGTCAATGCATTCACAGTCATAGCCCTCAGGAACAACCTGTAGTATGCTGGAGTGGCAATTCACATGTATTTTTGAGGCACTGTGCCTACTCTGATTTCGTTCGGACATATGTGTGCGATGCCTCACCTCATATTCCTGGTACTTACACATCCGGAACACTGTGCAACAGTAGTTGTGCTCGTGCGCACGACCGGTGGAAGGCATGGGCACATGACCATTGTGGACTGTCATGTAGCAGTCTGTGTGAGTGGTGTCCCATTCTGCTCCATGCAGGTATGTCCTTGGCCTAATTACGTAGTGGTCATCCTTGCCACCATCAGGACAGTGGGTGTGCACACAGCGATTTGTGGCTCTGGTCGCAGGGTGACACAGGCCGGGTGTTGTGCTATGTGCACAACACATGTGCCACTTATTAGCGGCTTCATTCTCTGTCCGCCAGCCATTACGTGTTGATTGTGGTGGCTGCATAAGATTGCACAGGTATCGTGCAACATGTGGTTTTGGGGATGTTCTGTGCTGCTTCCCTTGCACATGTCTGTTTAATTGATGCCAAATGAGTGAGGCCACCTCGCTATCTCACATGTGGCATCTCCCGTGGGTGCTGAGGGACATGGGATGGTCAACAGTGGTGAGGCATGGGATGAAGCAGCTGCACAGGAGCTGAGTGAGACAGATGTGACCAGCGCCTCGGAGGGGCCAGATGTGTGCTGGATGAATCACAGGCCGAGACGGCAATTTCTGCGTCATCTGAGGACAGAGGTGATGCATCCATGTTTGCTAGCACAGGGGACGTGGACTCTGGCTCCTCTTCAGCCACGCGGAGGCCAATGCCCGCCCTCCCATCTACTTCCACTGGTGCAACATGTGTCGGCACAAGGATGAAGGATAGAGTGTCCTTCACACCAGGCACAGCTGCCCCTGCACATGTGACCCCTGCTGCCCTCAGTGCTGGGTCTGTTGAGCTTGTACGGCATCTCTGCGTGGGGCAGGCGGCTGTCCTCAATTACTTCATTGCCCATGACATCACCTTGCCGCAGGTGACATAGTTCATGGAGGGCCTACATGTACGCGTGGGTGGGCTACACCAGACTGTCCAATGGTTGTCCTCCCCAGTCAAGGTGGTCCTTCAACTGGGCCAATATCAGGCTGACATTCCTGACCCTTTCTCAACCCCCTGGAAAGTGGCACATCTGACAACAGCAGGGCACGAGTCCTAAGAAATAGAAGTGGGGGGACGTCACGACAGGAAGTGACATCACGAAAGGTGGCTTGCACCGTCAGACTCATTGCCTCCCCTCGCTCAGCCATTATATGCTATTGCATCAGAGAAGCCAGTGCGTGCACCAGCAGCTCCGATCTCGCCCCAGAGAGGCCAAAGAGTGAATGTGTGGCTCGATTTGCTCCAGTTATCGTGCTCGCGGTAGAATGAGTGGTGGGACGCCGTCCACCCGCGTGGTACCCCGACTCGGGCCCTGGACAACAGTGACAATGCATGACAGTCTCCGGAGTCTGGATAGTGGATACACCACATGCAACACACAGAAGCCGTAGCGGCCCTAGCGGGACAGGCCGCAAACACCATCCCAGACGAAAGGTAGACCCACCCCTGCGCGCATAGTCATTACATCCGCTGCCATTGACAAGGGACCCATAGAGTGAGATATGGGCCTCAGGGTGACGGGCCTCCGAGCCATCCCCCGCCAACGAGTGTCATGCAACTCACACATATCGCAAGTCCAATAGGACACTTTGCCTGCACAGTCCAGGGCTCGAGTCGGGGTACCACGCGGGTGGACGGCGTCCCCACACTTGTTTTACCGTGAGCTCGTTGACTGGAGCAAGTGGAGCCACACATTCACTCTTTGGCCTCTCTGGGGCGTGTTTGGAGCTGCTGCTCACGCGCTGGCGTCTCTGATGCAATCGCATCTAAGGGGTGAGCGAGGGGCGGCAATGAGTCTGATGGCGCAAGCCACATTTCGTGACGTCACTTCCTGCCGTGACGTCAGCGTCCCCCCACTTCTCATTTCGGACTTGTGCCCTGCTGCACACTGAAAATGTGTTGCCTGCCAGTTGTGACCAGGAGAAGGGCGCCATGACCTCCCACCCACCAAGCTCCACTGCCATCCCGTGCCCTGGGTAGCCTGTGCAGGTGGACAATGTAGGGGATACACCTGGAGGACAGGGGATGTAAGTGCCTTGGCAAGGGCCGGGCAGACGCACAGCAGTATTCAGCATGTCCCCAGAGGGAGGGCTAACGTCTACACCTGATGCAGCATTGATCGTGTGCCCACCTGTTGTGCCCACACGAGTTCACATTCATTCTCAGACAGGTGGGCTTTCCAAATTCCCAAGACAGTGGAATTGTACCCCTCCGGGTTCCTCCCCACACAGTCTGTTTCAACACTGCATGAGTGCACCTACCCGTGCCACCAACCCACCTGGGCCAAGCAGCCCTCCCGCTTCACATGCCACATGTGTGTCTTCCACAGTTGTGCTCCTCTCTCAGGGGCGGACCTCCAACTGTCCCGTAGCACACAGACAGCACCGAGTCGGACTGGCATCCTGTTTGAATGGTAGGCACCCTCACACAAGTACCTGTGACACAGTGGTGGCTGTAATGGCTATTGTGACTGACATGGCAGTGTTGCTGGCCATGGCAGGGTACACTCACACACAATGCATGCGCAGCTTTTCGTATCACTACTCTGCACATCGGACTGGCCACTGTCCCTGGTGTTGCACAATATTGCCGCCTGTCTATGTAATCTGTGACTGGATGCTGTTGTTCCTGTAGTCGGTTGTGTCTGTGTAGTTGCTGATTGCAGTTGTTACTGTGTGTGCATAGTTAAGTGAGGCACATGCCGTGTATGGTACCTCAACAAATGCAATGTCTGGTCTCACATTCCAATGTGTTTTACACGTGGCTGGGACTTCACTTCCTTCAGACACTGCTACTTGTGTGTGTGATGAAGAAGTATTTTAGTGACACGTATTGTCTGCATGTATTTGCTGGTATTTCATGGAAAATGTATACGTGTCATGTTTGCGTGCAAGCAAAGCACGGGGTGTGAGTCTGGCCACAGGATGACAGGTAGCATGTGCATAGTGTGCGGGTATGTGTGAGCTTACTTTCTGGGTGGCCAGCAGTGTAGGTGTATGTTAATCTTGTGATGAACATTGAGCCTGGGCACATGGGTTACTTTCAAAGTGTGCATTTGGGAGGTGTATGTGTGTGTGGTGTGAAGTGTGTGACTTTGGGGTAGTGTTGGTGTGTGTGTGTGCACTCTGGCAATGTCGGTTACACACATGTGTTACCCAGGGGCATGGTGGGTGTTTGTATCCATGTTCAGGTCTGTGAATGTGAGCGCATGTGTGTATTGTATGTTGCACAGTGTGCAGTGTGTGGGTGTGTCCTTGCAGTTCAGGATGGCTCCTACTTAATATGTTTTGGCCATTGTGGGTCTGCAGGGTGTGTGACTGTCAAGATTGTGCCTGGTTTAATTAAGCATGTATGTGAGTTTCAGCAGTTCATACTCACTGTGCGGACCTGCCCACCCACACTGATATCCTGTGTGTGTTTTGACATGCATTGCTGTAGCATGCTTCTTGCGTGGGTCCTACTTTTGCTTGATGAGTGTGATGTCCGACTGTGGAGGTAATTATACACATATGTAGGACTGTGCTTTGAAGTGACCAGCCCGTCAGTGTTAATGTGATGATCTGTTGGGCCACGTCAGGGTCTGACAATCAAAGGCCCACGACCTGTAGTATTTCACTAGATCCAGTGTGGCGGCATCTCATATGCATTAACATCCAATGTCACTGGACTACATGGTCATCTCACGACTCTCGTGTACTTCACACACTCTCATCCTCTCTCATTCGTACTTGTCTTCTAACAATAATTCTGCAGAGTCACATATTTGCTTCGAGGCATGTATTTGGACTTACTTCCTCTGTGATGCTGTATAGTGGACACTACTGGCAGCAAAATGCATGTGGAGGATATACTTAGCATGATTACACATACGAAAGGGGGTACAGGTAGATGTAATTAGTTGTTGACTGTGGAATGGAGGCTTCAGGGTTACAACTGCCTTGCCCTTGCTATGCTAAAGTACATTTGGTAATTACTGATGGTCCCTGGGCTTTGACACAGACAGTATTCATTTAGCCTACCAGACAGATTGACATCATAGGGACAGTTCATCTCAGTTCCATGGTACCGGTTTAGTACAATAGTGACTCCGACACACCTGCGTCAGGGGTGACATCAGGGCATGTGCCTACCTGCATGCAGCAGCGTCTCACCAGTTGTTGCAATGTGGTGGCTACTGAACATGACACTATAACTAGGGCCATGTTGTAGGGAGTTGCATTTGTTGTCCATGCAAAAGTCCTGGCACGGAAGTACAGACAGAGGTGAGGTGACAGTTCTCACGTACTACAGCAGACAGATGAGTGTGCACTGACAGGTGCATGTGTCCAGGTGCGCAGAATACATATCATGGCATGGTTGTTCGTGCTGTATTGGCCATGTGGTTACTGTACACAGGTCCCATACCTCTGCCTCCCCCTGTTTATGCAGAGACACGGGATATGGTGAGGAACAGGGTGCATGTCCCGAAAATGTCAGATGTCATGGCTGTGGAGTTGATGGTAAGGTGTTAGTTGCAGATTATATGGTATAGTTCTTGTACAGCTAACTGCCCACTCCGAGCGAAAGCCAAGCATGGGTACGGTGTTGAACTTCAATGTTCAATTGGGGGTATTGATTCGGGGACCCATGAATTGACAAGTTGACGTGTATGCGATACCTTCCAGCAGGGTATCCATCCCATTGATGGTAAACATGGTTGTCATCCAATGAAGCGGATGGTGGGTAGCAACGTGTTCGTCGTAAGTTGTCCCTTGTAGATTCCTGATGGGACATGTTGGATGACATTCGATGAAACTGTGATCCAGAAGACGCTGTGTGGAGGCACACTGGTCCCATTGCAGTGTGTCCCCGATTTCAGCCACAAACGCCATGCCCCCATACACTGAACAGATCCTGTCGTGGTCCTCCAGGGGTGCAAACAAGTGTACCAAGTCCGCCTTTGGACATGCCTGGTTGGAGAGACATAAATCCACAGGCCAGTGGAACGGACACCTCCGACAGTAGAAAACGGGGATGACGCAGCTGAACATTGCAATGCGGTAAGTTACTCGGTAACTTGCATTCAGTATTGCCAGATTTGAACAGCCCACTATGTGTAGCAAGCTGTCACTGTACAGCTTGACCTGTCCGGCGTAGTTGAGGGTCACTGGTGCAACAGCCATATTGCTATAGGGTGATGTGATGGCGTGCTCCGGCTGCCTGTGCAGTCAGCAGAGTGCAGCCTCCGACGATGCTGGGAATTCTGGAATGGATGTACGGCGGCAGGACTTGGGGTATGGCTTGGGCGGAGGACACAGTCCCTCATCCCACATGCTTCTATGAATAGTCAAGGCCAGTGGTGTGTGACTCTTTCCAGATTACTTGCATTTGGTCCACATGGAGGAGTGGTATTATTGTATTTTGTGGTGTTATCTTTCTTTCATGTTGTGCGCTATCTGCCAGTGGACGTTTTACTCTGCATGGCTATGTTTTGCTTCTTATTGGTACAATGGCTCCATTCTCCTGCATAATTAGTTGCAATGTTATTTCGGAGTAGGAATGGAAGGCCATTCAGTGCTATCAGCTCTCCCGTGTGTGGGCGGGACACTCCGTTGCCGCTGTACATTGCGGCTTCTGTGCGGGTGTAGTGATTGGGCACACCTGTTCTCAGGCAGCAGGGTTTTTCTATTTTGTACATTGCATGGGTTGTTATTGCAAGCAGGATGGTATAGGTATTTCTTGTTGAGACTGGCGTGCCTTTTCCGGACATTGTCGATATTCTGCGCTGTTATGTAGCAGCCGCTGTGTGCTTCTCCATGTTTTGCACACAAGGGTGTGTCCTATTTTGCCATCACATTACTCCCCTGTTCGGGACACTTGTGTGACGTCATGTTGACAACTGTGAGTTGTCGGTTGGGGACATGACTGATGCAGGAAGGCCACGTGACATGTGCCTTCAGGGTGGTGCTGGTGTGTGGGGTGTGTAGTTGTGACCCTGTGGTGTTTGTGTGCTGCCCATGCATGGCGCTGTCGTTGGCCCCTGTGTTGTGCGCATGTGTACCTGCGTCATCGCCGCTACGCTGCGGTGCCGTGACGGGGACGTCACTTCCTGGGCCCGGGTAGTGGGTGCCCAGGATGTTGCGAGTTGTGTGATTTTGACAGGTGGGACATGTGTGGGTACAGTGGTGGATGTGTCCTGTCCACACAGGGGTGCCTGGGGGGGCCATGTACAGTTTTTCAGCCCTTGCATTGTGTGCAGTGTTTAC
The DNA here is from genome assembly GCA_963921515.1 of Calotriton arnoldi. Classification (NCBI taxonomy): domain Eukaryota; kingdom Metazoa; phylum Chordata; class Amphibia; order Caudata; family Salamandridae; genus Calotriton; species Calotriton arnoldi. The sequence goes on along the minus strand of CAWUFW010017714.1, from coordinate 115,711 downwards.
GTGCCCTTGTTGTATGTCTGCCTACCTGCGTCGTCGTGGCGCATTCACTCCTAGGTGGTGCATCAGGTAGAGCATGGGGATGGCCTGGAGTGCAGGGTTCATATCTGGGTGGGCCACCTTTTCGGTCTCCGTACTGAACAGTCGGTTTTCCGCCTTGGTTTCTCGTGCAGTGTCTCTTTGCCGGTGAGGCTGTTTGGTTATGGCATCGTAATTTGTACGCCGGGCGGTACGTCATTTCGTCGGACGGTGTGTCTCCATTGGCTGGGGCCGCTACGTAGACGGGCGCACTTTGATGGCGGGCGGCGTCGCAGGCTTACGGGCGGTGTTTGCCTGACTTTTCACATCCTAATTTGGCGGGCGTGTGGGCCGTTGCTGGCGGACGGTAACTAGCGGTTTTTTACTCCGACAGCGCGGCGGTAGTGCTTCCGCCTGACATCGTAATGGACCCCCTGGTGTGTCAACCCGGTTCACTTTGAAGGATACTCCTCTCACTTTTTAGCAGCTATTAGAACACAAGCTGGACGAGCAAAGGGGGGCCTACAAATTCTCATCTCCAATAAACTCACTGTCAATATTAAAAGGGTTGCAACAGTGGGTCCCCATGCACAACTGTTGTGGCTAAGCAAAAAAGGGGCGAAGGACTTGATAATTGTAAATTTTTATAATAACGTTTTCGACTCCTCACGAGGTAACGTGGTAGCAGCCGTTGATCAGGGCTTGGAAACTTTCTTGTCCCTAGTTAACACAGAGTACGTCGTAATCTGGGCAGGAGATTTTAATTTACAGGCATGTGGAGCACCTAACCTGATGTCCTGTGGTCGCTTAAATGTTGGTGAGGAAATCGACCATTTCTGTCATAACGATTATGGGGAAGCACTCAATCAGATGACGGCAAAATATGATTTCCAACTCCTCAAGGGGAGCTGTGGCCCTAATGGGGCCTTAGGGGGTCATTACGATGGCGTGCGTTACACCACCGCCATGCCGGCGGTGGCTTCCGCCGGCCTGGCGGGTGCTGTTTTGCCTACCACGGTCGCGAATCCCTGACCGCCATATTACGATGGGCAGACATAGGCCATATCCCTACCGCTGCAGTGTTTTTAGTTCCGCCAGTAGTTTGGTTCCGCGACGAGGGCGGACGTAGCCAATAGCGGGAGACCGCCGTGCGGAATGACGTGTAGACCGCCGTCCGAATCACAATGCCTCAAATAGGCAATCGGACCGCAACGGAGAAACCACCCATTGAAACACGGCGGAAGCAATACTGCGGAGGAAAACGGGAATCACACACAACTCCACGCGTTCGCTACCGCTATGGATCCTGCTCTACAAGCCCTACCGCTGCTGTTCCTGATCCGCGATCAACAAAGACGCCGCCGCCGTCGACAACACCGCAGGTACGCCAATGCCACACCTCCGCATTGGGGTCATCCATCAACAACGTCATCACCGCATCCTCCCGGTCACGTCACCGCAGCGGTGAAGACGCAGGAAAAGTTCCGCACAATCTAGTAGGCAGGTCCAGCGGCACGCATGGGCAGTCACAGGGATGTGTAAAGGATTGTGTTGGCCCTGGTCCAAATGTATATTGTGTGCCTCTGTTGGTAGCAGCTGTCATTACCTGATACCATCACAGCTCCTACCATCCCACCCTGTTCAACATCAAAATGTGTGCCCATCTGATATTCAGGGATAGTGATGTATGTGAACAAGTTCATAGGTGAATTGTGGCAAAACAACACCTGCATAGTAATGCCAAATAGGTGCTTGTGGTGTTAAACCCCCTTCCTGCCACTGCCAAGATGAGTATTAGGGGGCAAACCCCACCTGCAAAGTAATGCCAAAAAGGTGCTTGTGGTGTTAAACCCCCTTCCTGCCACTGCCAAGATGAGTATTAGGGGGCAAACCCCACCTCCAAAGTAATGCCAAAAAGGTGCTTGTGGTGTTAAACCCCCTTCCTGCCACTGCCAAGATGAGTATTAGGGGGCAAATCCCACCTGCAAAGTAATGCCAAAAGGTGCTTGTGGTCTTAAACCCCCTTCCTGCCACTGCCAAGATGAGTATTAGGGGCAAACCCCACCTGCAAAGTAATGCCAAAAGGTGCTTGTGGTGTTAAACCCCTTCCTGCCACTGCCAAGATGAGTATTAGGGGCAAACCCCACCTGCAAAGTAATGCCAAAAGGTGCTTGTGGTGTTAAACCCCCTTCCTGCCACTGCCAAGATGAGTATTAGTGGGCAAACCCCACCTGCAAAGTAATGCCAAAAAGGTGCTTGTGGTGTTAAACCCCCTTCCTGCCACTGCCAAGATGAGTATTAGGGGGCAAACCCCACCTGCAAAGTAATGCCAAAAAGGTGCTTGTGGTGTTAAACCCCCTTCCTGCCACTGCCAAAATGAGTATTAGGGGGGCAAACCCCACCTGGAACATACACGTGTGTAGTTGGCATGTACAGGGCTACATACACCTCAACACCACTGACAAGGACAGGCCAAGCACACTGTGTGACCACTCAACTGCACACATCCAAATATACCCATGTGAGTACGAAGACAGGCCTACACAAGATTACCACACACACACTGCTGTTCACACATCCAAACACATCACACAGACATCACCAACCTTGGACACCCCGCAAGTTAGACTGTGTGTAGAATTCACCTCTGTTGTGGTATAGCCCCCTAACATGACATGTGTACAATCATACTAAAATCAACAGCGAATGATGATTGCAAGAGTACATCAACACCCACAAACATCATTGCACCCCCAAACCTCAGAGTCAAGCAGACCAAAAGTGTGTGTTACGTGTGCCAAACAATGACAAAGTGAATGAAGTAAATGGCAATGTGGAAGTGCCATGCAGAGCATGTGGCACATTTATCCATACCCACACATTTAAATGTTTAATTAAGCAAGGGCAGTAACAAACTATACGACAGGAGTAACAGTGTTTATTGCAAAATATCCTGATAGGCACAACATTTCAAACAAACAAAAGGCCATTGGCCAGTCCACAGTTCAAACAATGCACATGTGTGCATGAAAATGTTTACAGTGAATGTGTAACACCGTACACTGCCATGTGAATGACCAAAGCACCGGGGATATCAAAGCTCAGTCCAGGCACCGCTGTGGGAGAGATGGGTATGGGAGGGGGTCTGTGCCTCAGACTTGCCTGTCAGTTGGACTGGGAGGTGGCTGATTGTCGTGGCCACTGGCGGAACTGGACCTGGGAGAGAGAGGATCATCAGAGTCAGAGTCAGCAGTGGCTGTGGCAGGCATAGGGCTGCTTGGACCGGGTGACATGGTGGCACGTGGAGGTGGAGAGATTCTGCCGTGAGACACAGAGGCAGTAGTGGCTGTGGCAGGTGTAGGCCTGGTCGTACCTGGTGGCATGGTGGCACATGGAGGCGGAGAGATGCTGCCGTGAGACACAGAGGCAGTAGTGGCTGTGGCAGGTGTAGGCCTGCTCGTACCGGGTGGCATGGTGGCACGTGGAGGCGGAGAGATGCTGCCATGAGACACAGAGGCAGTAGTGGCTGTGGCAGGTGTAGGGCTGCTCGGACCGGGTGGCATGGTGGCACGTGGAGGCGGAGAGATGCTGCCGTGAGACACAGTGGGTGAGGGTGAATGTTGAGGGCTGCCTCTACACTTCTTGGGTATCCGATATTGCAGAAGTGTCTTGGGAGTAGTGGGAAGTGTGGCTGGCACAACAGAGTCCCTCTCCACCAAAGGTGTGACAGGTGCAGGTGGCCCTCCTTGTGGGGATTTGCTGGATATGGACTTAGCCTTGCTTTTTGCTTGCCTTTTGCCCTCCATCCCCTGTAGTCCTGGTGAACCACTCACATTACTCTCCTGACCACGCTTCACAGGGGTGTGGGTGGGAGTAGAGGTCCTGGGTGAAGCAGTCTTAGGGAGCTTTTTGGGCTTTCCCTTCAGCGGCACCAGCACCACAGCAGGCATGCCAACTGTTTGTCTGTCTCTTGGAGCAGTTGTGTGGATGGGAGGCTCTTGTGATGGGTGCAATCTTGTGGACCGTGAGCTAGAGGCCTGCTTCTTTGCCTGATGCCCCTGAGTGTCATGTGAAGGGCTTTTATCTTTGCGTCCCTGTGTGCCTGTGTCAATTTTTGGGGATGGTGTCTGTGGTCTGGCACGCTTGGAGCGCTGCTGTCGTGTGCTGGGTGTCGACGACTCGGGGCCTGAGGGCTCAGTTGTGTGGTCACTCTCCTCAGGGCTTGCCACTGGCAGGGTGGTTGTTGAAGGCATTGGGGCTGGACTTGGATGCTGTGATAGCTGAATGGCTGCCGTCACAATGGAGGACAAACCCTGGACAGTCCTGTGTAGCCCACCCACGTCCGAATGAATGCCCTCCATAAATGCCAGAACCTGTCCCAACTTCTTGTCCTGATCCTGGAAAGCATTTAGGAGAGCTGTCTGACCCACACACAGCTGGCACAAGAGTTCTACCGCCTCAACACTGAGGGCAGCAGGGGAGACAGGGGCAGCGGTGCCTGGGGTGAAGGCAACTCTACCCTTAACAGCCCTGCGGGCACGGACAGCACTAGTGGTAGTAGCCGGGATGGTGGGCACTGGCCGATGTGTGGTGGAGGAAGAGGCAGCATTGTCACTCCCTGTGACCACCATTGTCGCTGACTCCCCACTGGAGTCAGATGATGTTTAGGTTGTGCTTTCTGTGCGCGAGTCCTCAAGGAGACTCCTGTCCCCCTCCGAGGCGCTGGTCACCTCAGTGTCAGTGATCACATGGCTATCATGCGTGCCACATGCTTCAGCACTGGTGTCCGTCTCATGGCCTTCCGTGCACTCGGTAGATGCTGCAATGGACAGAGACATAGGTTCAGTACAGTGCCATACACACAAACATCAAATGCAAGCACAGCACTAAACTAGATAATGACAACCCCAAGTTGCACAACACCCTGTGCAGTCTGCATGTGCAACAATCATGCTAAACACAGAAGATGCATGGAAATATGCATTGTTTACATCAATGAGCCATGTGAGGTTCACACAGGCAAATAGCAGGTCCCTGCCTCCTTGTAATCCAACATAAACATCTCTGCAAGCATACCCACATGCCTGTATGTGAGAGAGGCATACATCTCAGCATGTTGCCTCTGTCACATATGGAGTCACTGTAAGGGGACAACACAGATACAGATTCAAATTTGTACTTTAGAATTTCCATGAGCTACTGATGTCTAACAAGTTGAGCAATTCATCACGCAGACTGTTGCACGTTGGTGTCAGATGTGTAGTTCACACCATTTAAAAGTCCTGCAGTGCACACATCGTGAAATGCACACTGACATGATGCACACTGCTGTACACTGCCTGGTGATGTCCATGACACCCAGAATGCAGAAGATGTCATAAGGCCACATCTCATCATGCAATGTCAAGGGCCATTGTATGAAACACATGATAAAGTCCATCTAGGGACAATACATGACACCTGCACTCAACACATAGGCCACTGAGAAGTATTTCCTCAAAATTTACACAGCAGCAAGATCAGCAATGGCTCCCGGGCGCCATTCATGCAGTCACTCACACCCAAAGTCAGCCTACGCAGAATACTCACCACTAACTCCCTGATGATGGTCCCTCAAACGTTCATACAGCTCTGGCTGTGTCACAGACAAGATGCGGGACATTAGTGGAGTCATGGTTCGGCACGCCAACCTGCCACTGCGAGGGAGCAGCCCCACCGTCATCTCTTCCACGGTCCTGCTCAGACAGGAGATGTCGTCCCACCTCTTGTGGCAGTGTGTGTGCCGTCTGTTGGATACACCCAGAGTCCGCACCTTCCGTGCAATGTTCTTCCATGTGGCCTTACGCTGGTGGACCTTCAGCTGCAGGCATGGGAGACAAGAAAAGGAAGTATCAGAGACCCTGTGTCATTCACACTGTGGGGCCGATTCCGATTCGGGCCGGAAAACGTACCGACCGACTCGGATCCGGAATTTATTCCGACCGTCACGGACCGGTGCAGCCCGACGCGCAAAGTACGATGAAATGCGTGCAAAATCCGACCGACTCGTACGGAACACAATACGAACGACCAAACCGCGCGGAAAAGCTATCCGGCCGGAAAACCGCGCGAATCGAACCGACCGACACACACCAGGAAGGAACACGAACGAAACGTACCCGCGAAGTCCGACCCGCGCAGTACGATGCATTGCGTGGAAAACACGACCGAGTCGCACGGAGCTCAAGCCGTACGACCGACACGCATACAAAACAGCGAGCCGAAGCAACCCAATACACCGCGACCGACGCGTACGCAGCACATAAAACAGCACAAACACAGCGTGAACGACTCGGAGAAGCTCGCACGAGACAACTGCAGGGTCCGACTCGGTCAGAAGAATGTCTCCTACATGCAAAAAAATACAAAGGGAAAAACACCAAAAAAAAGGCCAAACAAGCAATTACAAACCCAATAAATACTGGGGGGGAAACAGGGAACAAAGACACACCCACAACTCCACCCATATAAAGGACACAAATCCCTACCACGATCCTTTGCAATTTCAAATTACCTGCCAGCACAGAACACCATCAGACAGCAACCACTGACACACCCACAACTCATCCATCACACAAGCCACACACCATTAGCACCTCAACAAATAGCACCCTCACATACACCCAGCAAAACACACACTCACACACCCTCACTTGCACACCAACACACACATCACTCACCACCACCACCCATCACCATACCCCCCAAGAAGAATCCAAAGTTCCTAGATAGTGAATTGGAAGTCCTGGTAGATGAGATCCTCAGGGTAGAGCCACAGTTGTTTGGTACACTGGTCCAACAGACCCCCATGTCGCAGAAAACCAAGATGTGGGCGAGGATCGTCGACAGGGTGAACGCACAATCACCATGTTTGCGCACAAAGGAAGACATCCAGAACAGGTGGTATGACGTGCGCAGGAGGGTCAGGGACCTACTGAAGAAGGATTACATCTTGAGCCAACACACCGGCAGTGGCCCTCCTGCCAAACCAGTATACCTCAGGCCATGGGAGGAGAAGGTGCGGGCCATCCTACCACCAGTGAGCGTATATGGACTAGAAAACATTCCAGAGCCTGGTGAGTACACAACCAATATACCAAATATTGTGTGACACTACACACACATCACTGTCAAGGGGATAGTCAAACCATGCACCCTTAGCAAATACACAGCAACAAAAACAGAATCATCCCAAGATGTGTATGTCAGTCAGATAAACACAATACATGCCATCTCATAGTGATATGTAACTGTGTCATGACATGTACAAACCCTACAACAAAGAAAGCTAGGCAGTGGCACAAATCTAACCAACAAACACTGTCAGATATGTAGCCACCACTACACCACCACCACACAGGGAATCCCACAGAAAGGAAGGAATTCTGTGTATGCTGGTCAAGTCAGTGTAGCCAATAGCATCATGGGAGTTGTAGTCACAGATATTGCCCACCCTCACAATACGCCCATCAACACCACTATGAACCATGCTCACATCACAGGGAGTGGAAAACAACTGACAAGATGGCTGATACTGGCTACTGCTGTGGGGAGCACAAGGCCCTGCTGGGAACTGGGCACCAACAAACAGCAGGACACCACTGACTGACATCCTGAAAGCAAACTTTCACTCCCTGCAATGGAAGCACGTTCCATGGTGGGATATCTGGCTGGGTGGGAAGGAGGACTGACAGCTATGACCATAGTTACCAGCAGCTCTTCTCACACACCCCCCTAACACAAACTCCACACAACTCACCTGGGAGAATGCATTGCCTCACACTAAAATTAATTATCCCACAAAGAACCACCACCCTGGGTCATGCTGTGGGAAGCACAGTGACACACATGGGACTTGTAGCCAAACAAACGCCAGGACAACACTGTCAGCCATCCATTCAGCACAGGCACACTACCCCACAGGGAAGCAGAGTCAGAAGGAAGGAAGTATGAGCAAGCTGGGAAGGGGGGTGGAGGCAATAGCATGATGGGAGTGGTAGTCACAGCTCAACATCCAACACCCACATGGCCCAGCAAGATCACACTGAAGCATGCACACCTCACAGAGAGTGGAAAGCCCCATCAAAGATGTCTGACACTGGTGCTCTGTTGTGGGGAGCACAAGGCCATGCTGGGAACTGGCCACCAACCAACAGCAGGACACCACTGTCAGCCATCTTGCCATTGCTGTCACACCCACACACAGTGAAGTCCACTCAAAAGGAAGGAAGTATGGGCATGCTGGGAAGGGGGGTGGAGGCAATAGCATGATGGGAGTGGTAGTCACAGCTCAACATCCCCCACCCACATGGCCCAGCAACATCACACTGAAGCATGCACACCTCACAGAGAGTGGAACGCCCCATCAAAGATGTCTGACACTGGTGCTCTGTTGTGGGGAGCACAAGGCCATGCTGGGAACTGGCCACCAACCAAAAGCAGGACACCACTGTCAGCCATCTTGCCATTGCTGTCACACCCACACACAGTGAAGTCCACTCAAAAGGAAGGAAGTACGGGCATGCTGGGAAGGGGGGTGGAGGCAATAGCATGATGGGAGTGGTAGTCACAGCTCAACATCCCCCACCCACATGGCCCAGCAAGATCACACTGAAGCATGCACACCTCACAGAGAGTGGAAAGCCCCATCAAAGATGTCTGACACTGGTGCTCTGTTGTGGGGAGCACAATGCCATGCTGGGAACTGGCCACCAACCAACAGCAGGACACCACTGACTGACATCCTGAGAGTCAACCTGCACCCACTGCAAGGGTGGCATGCTCCATGGTGGGATAACTGGGCTGGAGGGAGAAGGATGTCCGGATGTCAACAAAATACCACCAATGCTGGCCATGCACACACCTCAACATTCACATTGAAATGCTTCATGTTGTCAGGACAATGCGCTACACCAATATCAACAGCTGACTGTGACAACTTAGGACAATGCAATGTACAGGCCCGCATCCAGAGGTACAGTCACAACTGTCAGGTGTTTGAACCATTGATGCCTGTAGAAACATTACATACATTGTGTGTCTCTTCTAAATACAGGTGATGATGGGGACACAGCAGCAGATGCTGAGGAGTCCCTGTCCTAGGCTCCGGAGGACACTGAGCTCACTGGTGTGGAACAGCCTCTGCCCACCTCGGATGACGAAGACCTACCTGGCACCTCCGGAGTGAGTCATCATGCAGCACCAGCAGGACCACCAGCTGCACCCCCTGCACCCACCCCTCCAACAACTGCCAACACACAGACCACCCCTGCCAACACGGACAGACCAAGGACCACCACCACCACCAGCACAGTGACCCCGGACCAACCGGACCCCGGACCAACATGGAGCTACGGACACCAGGGCCCAGGGTCACCTGTGCATGCCACCGCAGGTCCTGCACGTGTCGCCAGGGGTGGTGGGAGGGGTGGTAGACATAGGTCGCTGCTTGCAGAGGGGTCTGGACTGCATGATGACCCACAACTGGTACGCAGACTAGCACCGGAGAGTTCAGCCAGGTAGTGGGGATCCTCAGGGACATTCAACAGCAGCAGGCTGCCCATTATGCCCGCTTGGACTTACACATGTCCCGCATGGAGTCCAAGTGGGACACATTGCAAGAACAGACGGCGGTGCATAGGGACATATTACAATGCCTCCGCCAGATGTGCACCAACATGTCAACACCTCCCTGTGTGCCCACAACATCTGGTGCTGCAACAACTGCAACTGCCACAGGGAGGGAGGATGACTCTGGCGGAGAGTCCCCTGCACCGCAGCAGCCTGCACTTGAGGGTCCCCCCCCCAAGAAGAGGGGTCGTCCGAGGAAGGACAGCTGAGAGGCCGATGTCCATGCACAACCCCCAGGAAGCCAACACCTGTTCGGGAAAATCACCTTTGTGCGCAAACTCTTCACCCTGTCGAATGCAACACAACTCTCCCACATGACATGGGGAGCTCAAGTTGGACCAATGTATCAGATGACTGTGGACTTTACTCAGGACATTTCTGCTATCAGGACTTCCAAATCATCTAGGAACTTTGGATTACAATCACAATGTACAGCACCCACCATCCTGTGCACTATACTCACACATGTATGTCAATAAACTCACTAATACACCATACTTGCCTCTGTTGTGATTACAACGTTGTTTCTGAAGTGGAGATGATGATCTGTGAATGACACTGTGCATGCTAACTGCTACAGCAAGTACAACACCGGCATGTGAGTCATGGCGACGTGACACATATGAGGGAGACACACCACCAGGGCTACACAACACATACACACCAGGGACATCTGACTCATCGCCTACACTGATGTTGCCAGGAAATACGGTGCAATGCACAGACCCAACACCTATTCACAGTCTGTGTTAACTAGCCCACTGGTGCAGTAAGCAAATGTCAGTCAGATGTGTGACCACAGACAACGCACATCACAAAGTGAAGCACAGGTTTATTACACATTTGCAACATGTTGTAACCACTACAGATGCAAGGTAATCCCACCTGGCAGTGGGCACACAGTCAACAAGTGTAGAAGAAAGGAAGTCCATGGGTGTGGCGCACATCACCTGTAGGGAAACGACAGCTACCACCCTGGAAGTTGATTCACGGTGTCGGGGGATCACAGTTGACCAAACAACTCTGAAAGTACCCTGTGAAGGACAGAAATGACACACAGTCAAAAGCACTGAAGAACAGGACATAACTGCAATACTCATGCCCAATACATGTCACAAGATACCCACCCAGAACCAAGTTAGCATGTCAACACTGTTGTGGAGTACAGACTACCTGTAAGGACACATCGCTGCACGCACACAGTCATGTAGCACATGGACACACTCAAACAGCACCAGAGCACCACCAACACATATCATGCAAACTCACATCATTGACATAACATCCCTGGATACTCACATTCAGCTGAAGAAGTTGGTGATGAGCTGTGTGCGGACATCACCCTCATCATCATCACCATCACTGGCATCGTGGTCCAGGCCAGGATCCTCCACAGGTGGCAGATGTTGGACATCGTCATCCAGGATGAGAGGCAACTCCTTCCGCACTGCCAGGTTGTGTAGCATGCAGCAGACGATGACAATCTTGCACACCTTTGCTGGGGCATATGGGAGGGCCCCTCCTGTCTTGTCCAGGCAGCGGAAGCGGCTCTTCAGGAGACCAAATGTCCGCTCAATCACTCTCCTGGTCCGACCATGTGCCTCATTGTAGCGCATCTGGGCTGGTGTCACAGGGTTCCTGAGGGGCGTCAGCAACCACGGCATGTTGGGGTATCCGGAGTCACCTACATACAGACAATTGCACATTAGCTGAGTTGGAAAAGAGGGTGGAACACTACATTGCAGAACACACACAATGGTACAAAGTCAGTACACACCAACAAGCCAGGCACGCTGGTTCCGCATCTGTGACATCATCCTCGGGATGCGACTACTCCTCATCACGTAGGCATCGTGTGCAGAACCGGGGAAACGGGCACAGACGTGTGAGATGCTCATATCTGCAAGACATACCACCAGTGCATTGACCGATTGGTAGTGTTTGCGGTTCCTGTATGCCTGCTCTTGGGCCTGTGGTGGTACCAAAGCCATATGTGTCCCATCAATGGAGCCAATAACATGCGGCATCCTCCCCAGGGCATAGAAGTCACTCTTCACGTCAGTGAGTTGTTGACGTTTAGGGAAATAGATGTACTGGTTCAGGTATCTCAACATAGCCTCCAAAACATCGCGGAGCACACGGCTGAACATGGTCTGTGACATCCCACCAGCAGACGCCACAGTGTGTTGAAAGGTACCGGTGGCAAAGAAGTGGAGGGCTGCCATCACCTTCACCTTGGGGGTCAGTGCTGTAGGGTATGTCCGGCCAGGTTGCAAATGTGGGGCCAACCGCACCGCCAATTCCTCAATCAGCGGCCTGGTGAAGCGGTACCGTCGGATGCAGTCCCGTTCGACCATGGTTGCAAGGTCAGGGAATGGTCTATGGACAGCTGGTGCCCTGCAGTGCATAGGTGAAGAAAGAAAGATTGTCAGTCACCCCACATATGTGGCATTGACCATACTCAATATCACATGATACATCATTATGAGACACAAGTACATGATGTGTGCAGTTCCGTAAGGACATGTATGGCACCTAAATGGCCAACATCTAACATCACAGTTCAACAAGTGGCATCAACAAGTCCCAGGTTGTGCCATGGGATATCATCAGGCTGTGGCACAGTTCCCATCTACTGCTGTCACGTTCCAAACACACCCCACAGTGACATGTGAGGACAGATGTGCCCCAGGCATCACAGCTCATCGACAGGTAGATTCCCAGGGACCCTGTATTGCCACATGGACACTGGCATGACATGGTGCATCATGAATACACCACAGCAAAACAACCATGACCCCCACAGGTAGTGGTCCCTGTTGCCTCGGCAGGACAGACATGGCCGTCTGTAACACACACACGCACAACATCAAAGTCCATGCACAAACAACGTGGATGTGGAGACTGTCTCCCATTGTGCCCATGGAATCAGGGACATTGTAAACACAACATGCACACAGACTGTGGAGGGCCATCACTATTGTGGCAATGGGTCACCCTGGGACGTACATACCGTCCCACATGGGACTCAGGGGGTATGTGACATGACATACACATACACAACCGTGAAATGTGACCATGCCACATGCTCTGAAATGAACAGTTGCACATCACAGTGGTCATGTGCACGACACACCAAGGATTCTGTCCCCATGAACACGTGCACAGCCTGGGAGTGGCTGCCCCCAAGTGCCACCCACAGAACAACATGTTGACCCCCATACACGGAATAGGTAATGCAGCCTTACATGCCTTAGGATACAGTGTGGACAGGCTGTGGTGTTGTAGGTGTGCCCCTCACTCCCTGGGAAGTATATGTGGCTGGCATATGTTCACCTGTGACAGGCATGGTGACATATGCCAGTGACTTGTACAGGGACGCGTTGTACAGCAATGGACCGATCGGTGCGCACACATTGGCCATTGCATACAATGTGAGCGGGTACGCGTTGTATTCGCAATAAGCGTTGTACAGCAATGGACCGATCTGTGCGCACGCATTGGCCATTGCATACAATGTGAGCGGGTACGCGTTGTCATCCAATGTACGCGTTGTACAGCAATGGACCGATCGGTGCGCACCCATTGGCCATTGCATACGATGTGAGCGGGTAGGCGTTGTACAGCAATGGACCGATCGGTGCGCACGCATTGGCCATTGCATACAATGTGAGCGGGTACGCGTTGTCATCCGATGTACACAATGGACAGCAATGGACCGATTGGTGCGCACACATTGGCCATTGCATACAATGTGAGCGGGTACGCGTTGTATTTGCAATACGCGTTGTACAGCAATGGACCGATCTGTGCGCACGCATTGGCCATTGCATACAATGTGAGCGGGTACGCGTTGTACAGCAATGGACCGATCGGTGCGCACACATTGGCCATTGCATACAATGTGAGCGGGTACGCGTTGTACAGCAATGGACCGATCGGTGCGCACGCATTGGCCATTGCATACAATGTGAGCGGGTACGCGTTGTCATCCGATATACGCGTTGTACAGCAATGGACCGATCGGTGCGCACACATTGGCCATTGCATACGATGTGAGCGGGTAAGCGTTGTACAGCAATTGACCGATCGGTGCGCACACATTGGCCATTGCATACGATGTGAGCGGGTACGTGTTGTACAGCAATGGACCGATCGGTGCGCACGCATTGGACCGATCGGTGCGCACGCATTGGCCATTGCATACAATGTGAGCGGGTACGTGTTGTCATCCGATGTACGCGTTGTACAGCAATGGACCGATCGGTGCGCACACATTGGCCATTGCATACGATGTGAGCGGGTACGCATTGTACAGCAATGGACCGATCGGTGCGCACACATTAGCCATTGCATACGATGTGAGCGGGTACGCGTTGTACAGCAATGGACCGATCGGTGCGCACGCATTGGCCATTGCAAACAATGTGAGCGGGTACGCGTTGTCATCCGATGTACGCGTTGTACAGCAATGGACCGATCGGTGCGCAGCCATTGGCTATGGCCTGGCCTGTCAACGGACGCGTTTTCAAATCTTTAACGAGTCTGATGCTGTAAATTCAGTTGGTCACCCACAACAATGTTGCAAATTCATGGGTGTCATGAAGTTGAACTTTTGAAGGATGCTGTGGGCGTGTGTAAGTGGTGCAATTCCATGGATTGGCCAGATTCAAAAGATGCAAACGACTTGGACCTATCACTTTGGACACATGGGACAGTATCTGCCTCTGCAGCACACATATAATGCTGGCTGTTCCCCTGAGAGCTCACTTGCCTGCACTACATGCTCCAGGACGACATCTGCCACCACCACTGCTGCTGTATCTGCACCCTCTGGATCCTGCAATGGCACGTACTGTGGAGAGAGCCCCAGCCTTCAGCACTGAGGAGAACCAGGCCCTGCTGGACAGCCTCCTTCCACAGTACAGCAAGCTGTATGGGAAAGCAGGGGAGCAGGTGAGTGTGCTGTCCACTGCCTTACTAAATGTGCATGTTGTCTGACTAGCAAGACTTACAGTCTGCACGCCACTGGCTAGCAGGCTCACTGAGTAGTTGTTACCCCCATAGTGTGTAGTTACATGCACTGAACAGGTATAGTGCAGTGACAGTGCATTTAAACAAGGTTTTACTTCCCAGGCAATGATACCATGTAGTAACTGCTGGAAAACTGTCCATAGCCATCGTTGCACTGCCTGTGTACATCATGGGCCCCTGTGATTGAGACATGCATATCCAACTGTGTAATGCACGGATATGTTGAATGTGTAGTAATGGCATTTTCACTTTGTCATCCTCACAGGTTGATGCCCACCAGAAGCAGCAGATATGGCTGACCATCGTCCGGGCAGTGAGATCCGTGGGGGTCTACAAGCGCCGGATCCGCAACTGCCAGAAGAGGTGGCAGGACCTTCGGGGCTCGACCCGGAAGATCGCAAGGGTCCAGCTGAAGCTGTCGCCTCCTCGCAGGAGGGGCGGACACCGGACCCTGACCCCCCACATGCTCAGGATCCTGGCGGTGGTCTTCCCTGATCTGGATGGGCAGCTGAAGGCCAGAGAGCAGCAAGGAGGGGGTGAGTCCATGACTGCATTGTGAACTTTGTCTGCCATGCTATGTGCCCTCCTCTGGCCTGGTTAAACTTCCACAGTACATCAGTCATGTGTTCCAGGACCCATGTCCCTCAATTGTGCACTGCCCACTCCTCATCTGATACCCAGGTGTGGCCCTTACAGTCAGGGAATTGTGTCACTTGGGTACTGTGTCCTTGCATTTTGCTTAGCTCAAGGTGGGGGACAGCATTTGTTCCCCTAACTCTGTGGTGGGCATCATGGGTGGGTCCATTGCTTACACAATGCCTGTGTTCTGACATGTAATCTGCGTGTTACTTTGATATGTGGTCCAATTGCTGAGCTGATCCACCACATGTGCCTGGGGTATCTGGCACACACCCATGCTGCGGGTGGGAACAATGTTTGGGCCCCAGGAGTGTGTATATTACGTGTGTCACACATACTTAGCCACCTGCCTACTGTCCAGGGCTCATCCCTCATTCACGTGGGGCAGGACAGTCATGCCTACTCCAGGCCATACAATACACTCTGTACTCCCACTCCCGTGTATCAGCTGACACGTTGTGCTCAGTGATATGTCCCCTCAGGTGTCTGCCTCTGTGTCAGTGTGCTGTGGCTTCGTTGTCAGGACTACTGGGGTGTTTCTCGGTTGGGGCTCTGCATGCCACCGGAGATGTGACCATAGGAGACGATACTTGTGTGACACATAGGTGTTTGATCACCTGACCGTGCAGACTGGGGTATGCGAATGTGAAGTTCAGGCAGCTGTTTCCCATTCACAGCAGATTGTGAGGTGCTCAGGTTCAGAGGGTTGTGTTACAGGTCTCCCATATGTCCAATTGGTATGACGTGGACAGATAAGGGTTCAGATGATGTGGTGTGTGGGGGATGTACATGTGCACTTGTTCAGCTCCAGGACTTGCATTACCCATGACCTACTATTGTGACACAGTGCAGACTGTTGTTGTCTGGCTGCCCTGCCCATGTGACTGGAGACAGTGATGTATGACTTAGCAGGCATGCCTGTGCCATGGCATGAAACTTCCTATGAGTGATCCTGCAGGGGAGTGACATGTGCTACATGCACACCATTGTGGTAATGACTATCAGGACATGGGTGCATCATGGTGTCTGTCGCTGGTATGCATCACATGCATTTAAAAATTGACTCTGGGCATCCCTTTATCCAGACACCTGTACTGACTCAGTGGCAAGAGTTGTGATGTGTGCATGTTCACATGCTTCACCGTGTTCTCTGCACTGTCCAACTACTGTGTAGGTGGTGCATGTGTCCACACTGGGTTATTGCCATCCAACAGACACCAGACAGATGGGTGCAAGGCCAGGAGGGATGTGAGTGCCATGGTTGACCATCAGACTGACAATTGGCTTCTCCTACTCTGTTTGGGCACTTTTGGCAATGTTCAACTAAGGATGCCAGGGCTTGCTCTGTAATGTGCTGTACTTACTGTGGTGTGTGCGGTCAGTGCAGGTGACTGATGTCTGTCTGTTTCCCTATTGTTTGCAGATACATCCACGGCCACAGGAGGGGACAGCTCCACGGACCAGGAGGAGCCGCAGAGCCAGACTGGGTCAGCAGCCGAGGAGTGGTCGGAGGGACCCAGTGGCACGGAGGGCGAGGGGAGCCACACCGAGGAGTCCTCAGCACCATCCACCTCAGCTGAGGACCACAGCAGCTCAGAGGATGACTCCCTTGTGGTGGCGGGTGTCAGCAGCCACCACACCCCAGCTAGTGTTGCTGTCCCCGCCACCACCACCACCACCACCGCCCTCCCATCGGCTCCCATTCCCGAGGTCCATGGAGGCTCCCATGTTCGGGAGCGTGTCTCCTTCGGGCCAGGCACCGCACCCCCTGCCCCTGTGTCCCCTGCTGCCCTGAGTGAGGAGTCTGTGTACCTCCTTTGCCAGCTCCATGTAGGGCAGACAGCGATGCTGAGTGTCCTCCATGCACACACCACTCTGTTGACTCAGCTGGTGTCATTCATGGAGGGCATCTCATCGGGCATGTCTGCCCTACAGAGGGGCAATAAGTCCATGGACTCCTCCCTGACGGCAGCAGTGTCCCTCCTCCAACAGTCCCTCACCCCTCCTACCTCTGCCCCATCCACACTCCCCAGCACCTTACCTGTCCCAAGCACACACACACCGGCATTTGCACACACCGGCACAGACACAAGCAGCACACAGACACACACGCCAAAATCCAGACGCACACGCACGCACAGTCAGGGGACTGAAACCACACTCACAGGGGATAGGGCCCAGGCACACACACACGCATCCACAAGCACTGCGCAGTCCTCAGTTACCTCTCCCTCCAAGGCCCCTTCCCTTGCCTCACCTGCAACCCCAAAGACACAGCGGGTCTTCCTCAGTGACCTCGGCCTCTTCCCCTCCGATCCAGCTGATACAGCATTCAGGGGGAAGAGGAAGCCCACCCACACGGAGGGGAGTGCCCCTCGCCCCGGACACCCTCCCCCAGGCGCAGACCGACTGACGCCCCCGCAAGTCCCCCCGGACCCGGAAGAGCAAGACCCCGCCGCCGCCCTGCAGCTCAAGCACCAAGTCTCCATCCTCCATCCCTCAGGCCCCCACTCCACAGGTGCCCCCACCACTCCCTGCCCCAGGTTCCCCACCCACAGATACACCATCCCCAAAATGATCCGGCCTTCTCCCCCTGCCACTTGCTCTTCCGGCACCACACCCCCGCTGCGCATGTCTGTGCCACTGTTGTGGAGACGGTGTCCTCCCCCTCTGTCCTGCCCACCTTACCTGAACCCCATTCTCCTCCCCTGGAGGTAGGCACTGCAGCGGAGTCCACTACCACCCCGTCTGACTTGGGCACTGCAGTGGGGAACCTGTCCACTCCATCTGCACGGCCCACTGCAGTCGTGCCGGCACCCACACCATCTGAGTCATGCCCCCCAGTTGTGCCGGCACACACCATGTCAGACACCACCACTGCAGTTGTCAGTGGCTCTCCAGCACCCACCACCCCTTCCCTGCCTCCTTCTGGTGAGCCCTGATCCTGTCCCTGCGGTGCCTGGCCTGCCCCCCCGTATGCCCCTCCGAGGGGATTGTCCATGGTGTTTTGCAGTGCAGGCATGCATAGGGTGACATCTGCCACTGTCACCCTGTTTTGACTTTCATAATGGACTGGCCATTGGCCTTTGTTTCTTTTTTTCTGGACTTTAAATTTTGAACCCACATATGCTGAATAAAGCAACTTTTTGTTCTCTAGTGGTTTTGCTTCTGATGTACATGATGTTGATGATGCTAACCGTGCCCTTGCTGCAGTGATGGTGATTTTTGGTCTCATGAAAATGAAGTGTTACTGTGCAGGAACCCATGTGGTCCACGGGTAATGTGTCCTATCCTGTAGTGTATCCATGTCATCCTTAGCAGCATATGAGGGTGTCATGTTTTCAATATTTGGCAATGGGATTTCCTACTTACATTTGCAATATCACATCTGTGGCTTCCACCCCTGCACATCTGTTGTGCTTGCCATTGTTCAATTAGTCAACTTCCCTGACCGTGTGGCCATCTCCACTGGACATGCAAGTTTGGGCATCCATGGGGAAGGACTCATCTGTGTTGTCAGTGCAACTTGCTATACATGTGTGTTGGATCTGTGCTGATGATTTCGTTGACACTCTCATGACAAGGCTGATATGACGGGAGCCTTCATTTCGTGCTAATTGTTGACTGTGTGACCAAGTGTTCTGCTGACATGATGGAGCCCTACTGAGGCAACATGTGGCACAGCTTTCCTCACACAGGAGTGGAGTCCCCTCATGGAGGTGTGTAATCCTGTGACATTGCCTGAGCCCAAGGTGTGTGTTGTGTGAGCATGTCTGTGTGTGTTCACTTCCATTTTGCTGTGCATGCTGGGATCCCTAGCGATGTTCCTGTTTGTGATGCTTGCTGAGTTGACCTATGTTCCCCCAAAGTCTTCTCCCTGGGTTCTCTGTGATGTGGGTGCATGGCACATTACTGGTCATCAGGGTGTCACCCATAGGTGTGCTTGCTGTCAGGGCTGAGTTTGTGGGCAAACGCTGATGGGACACAGTCAGGATTCCCCTTGGCACTTGTTGTTTACACCTGTCATGTAATTTCCAGTTAGTGTTAGCTTTCAGTGATTGTGACACGTTGTGTGTGTGACTGCTGGCACTCCTCAGGGTCAGGGCTGCAATGTTGGTAGTTGTCTATGTGTGTTCTTTGTGGGTGACCTTGGCTTCTTCATTGGTGTGTGACTGTGGCTGGGATCCCATTGGTTGGTGTGGTATTGCCGTCATGTCCATGTACAGCGTAGTGTGCAGTGTGTCAGACATTCAGGAGTCTTGTTGAGTGGCCATGTGTGGTGTGTTTCTGCACCTTAGTTCCCACCACCCCCCATGGGATTGTCATGGGTGCATGTGCAATGTCACCAGTGCATGTGAGCTTCACTGCTGCACATTGTTGGAGGTCGAGGTGTGTGGTGTTGAGTGTGTGCAGATGAGAGTTGTTGCCCGGCTAGACCCCTGCCTCCATGTTGGCCTTGGCTTACTGGCCGTGCTGATTGATTTGTGCTTGTGTAGGTGTGATGGTAGTTTGTTGCTCAGGACACATGACTGTGGTTCACAGTGTGAACGACATCTAGCTTTTTCATCACAGTGGGATTGTCATGCAGCCCAGGGTTGCCACATTGTGGGGACCCTGGGCGTTGTGCTGTGGTGTATCTGTGTCTTGCTGTATCAGTTGCTGTTCCTACATGCTTGTGTGACATGTGTGATTTGTGCTCCCTCTCATCTAACAATGCCTGATTGCCCACATAGGGGATTTGGATCCATGAGTTACTTTTGTGTGGCACTGTATGCGCATCTGTGTAATTGGTATTCAGGCCTCATCATGTGTTGTGTGGTTGCCTGGGGACACTGGCACCCCCCCCCCTCACCTGTTGTGTTTGATGTGCAGTGTGGGGCTGCCTGTTTGTGTTTGTGCATCTGCACCACTGCATTGGCATATCTTTAGTGTGCCATTGGCTGTATGTTGTTTGGTGGGTTTGACCTGCTGTCCATGGGACTCCTAGGTCATCAGTCAGCACAATGATCATTGTTTGTGTGTCCCATTGCTGCCATGGTAAGGTATTTGTTCACCTCACATCTACAGTCTCCACTGGATATCTACATTTGTGTGCCCATTGGTGCAAATATATGGGTCTGCATTATGATGGTCACTTCTGTCATTGTGTCATTGATGAATGTTGACAGTGTCAGCCCCCATCGGTGATGTTTGTCTGCACATGGCCAAAGGTATGTCTTATCTGCACTGCACTGTTTGCCTCCCCCAATCTATGTTGCTATGGGACACAAGCACTACTTTGCCACTGATGTGTTTGTTGTTCTGTGACCAGGAATCATCCATGCAGTTTGGCAGTTGCAGCTTTTTCAATGTCAACACTTACATTTTGGTCACTGTGATGATGGGGGCTTAGACCCCATTGCCACAATGTTCAAAATGTGCTTCAGCTATGGACCCCACACTTACATTATGGTCACTGTGATGATGGGGGCTTAGACCCCATTGCCACAATGTTCAAAATGTGGTTCAGCTATGGACCCCACACTTACATTTTATTCACTGTGATGATGGGGGTTTAGACCCCATTGCCACAATGTTCAGAATGTGCCCCAGCTATGGACCCCACACTTACCTTTTGGTCACTGTGATGATGGGGGTTGGACCCCATTGCCACAGTGGTCATGGTCTGCTTGCATTGTGGAGGCCACACACATTTATGTGTGACACATGTGATAGGGGGTCACATTGTATGTTCAAAGTCATGTTCAGTGTTGTAGGCATTTGACACAGTCTACACACGCTTGTGATGGTGTTGGGGGGATGTCTTTTTCTTGCATTCCTTAGGTTGTAGTGTGCTGGTTGTGTCATGCATTGTCCATCCTATGAGTGGGGGTGGTGTTGGTGGTAGGCGTCCAGCCCCCCCTGGGTAGGGGTGGTAGTAGTGACAGGCATCTAGCACCCCCTGGGTAGGGGTGGTAGTAGTGGTAGGCATCCAGCCCTTCCTGAGTAGGGGTGGTAGTAGTGACAGGCATCTAGCACCCCCTGGGGAGGGGTGGTGGTAGTGGTAGGCATCTAGCACCCCCTGGGTAGGGGTGGTAGTAGTGGAAGGCATCTAGCACCCCCTGGGAAGGGGTGGTGGTAGTGGTAGGCATCTAGCACCCCCTGAGTGGGGGTGGTAGTAGTGGTAGGCATCCAGCCCCTCCTGAGTAGGGGTGGTAGTAAAGACAGGCATCTAGCACCCCCTGGGTAGGGGTGGTGGTAGTGGTAGGCATCTAGCACCCCCTGGGTAGGGGTGGTAGTAGTGGTAGGCATCTAGCACCCCCTGGGTAGGGGTGGTAGTAGTAACAGGCATCTAGCACCCCCTGAGTGGGGGTGGTAGTAGTGGTAGGCATCCAGCCCCTCCTGAGTAGGGGTGGTAGTAATGACAGGCATCTAGCACCCCCTGGGTAGGGGTGGTGGTAGTGGTAGGCATCTAGCACCCCCTGGGTAGGGGTGGTGGTAGTGGTAGGCATCTAGCACCCCCTGGGTAGGGGTGGTAGTAGTGACAGGCATCCAGCCCCCCATGGGTAGGGGTGGTAGTAGTGGTAGGCATCTAGCCCCCTGAGTAGGGGTGGTAGTAGTGGTAGGCATCTAGCACCCCTGGGTAGGGGTGGTAGTAGTGGTAGGCATCTAGCACGCCCTGGGTAGGGGTGGTGGTAGTGGTAGGCATCTAGCACCCCCTGGGTAGGGGTGGTGGTAGTGGTAGGCATCTAGCACCCCCTGAGTGGGGGTGGTAGTAGTGGTAGGCATCTAGTACCCCCTGGGTAGGGGTGGTAGTAGATGTAGGCATCTAGCACCCCCTGGGTAGGGGTGGTAGTAGTGACAGGCATCTAGCACCCCCTGGGTAGGGGTGGTAGTAGTGACAGGCATCCAGCCCCCCATGGGTAGGGGTGGTAGTAGTGGTAGGCATCTAGCACCCCCTGGGTAGGGGTGGTAGTAGTGGTAGGCATCTAGCACCCCCTGGGTAGGGGTGGTAGTAGTGACAGGCATCCAGCCCCCCATGGGTAGGGGTGGTAGTAGTGGTAGGCATCTAGCACCCCCTGGGTAGGGGTGGTAGTAGTGACAGGCATCCAGCCCCCCATGGGTAGGGGTGGTAGTAGTGGTAGGCATCTAGCACCCCCTGAGTAGGGGTGGTAGTAGTGGAAGGCATCTAGCACCCCCTGGGTAGGGGTGGTGGTAGTGGTAGGCATCTAGCACCCCCTGAGTGGGGGTGGTAGTAGTGGTAGGCATCCAGCCCCCTGAGTGGGGGTGGTAGTAATGGTAGGCATCCAGCCCCTCCTGGGTAGGGGTGGTGGTAGTGGTAGGTATCTAGCACCCCCTGGGTAGGGGTGGTAGTAGTGACAGGCATCCAGCCCCCATGGGTAGGGGTGGTAGTAGTGGTAGGCATCCAGCCCCTCCTGGGTAGGGGTGGTGGTAGTGGTAGGCATCTAGCACCCCTGGGTAGGGGTGGTAGTAGTGACAGGCATCCAGCCCCCATGGGTAGGGGTGGTAGTAGTGGTAGGCATCTAGCACCCCTGGGTAGGGGTGGTAGTAGTAGTAGGCATCTAGCACCCCCTGGGTAGGGGTGGTGGTAGTGGTAGGCATCCAGCCCCTCCTGAGTAGGGGTGGTAGTAGTGACAGGCATCTAGCACCCCTGGGTAGGGGTGGTGGTAGTGACAGGCATCTAGCACCCCTGGGTAGGGGTGGTGGTAGTGGTAGGCATCTAGCACCCCCTGGGTAGGGGTGGTAGTAGTGGTAGGCATCTAGCACCCCCTGGGTAGGGGTGGGAGTAGTGACAGGCATCTAGCACCCCCTGGGTAGGGGTGGTGGTAGTGGTAGGCATCTAGCACCCCCTGAGTGGGGGTGGTAGTAGTGGTAGGCATCTAGCACCCCCTGGGTAGGGGTGGTGGTAGTGGTAGGCATCTAGCACCCCCTGAGTGGGGGTGGTAGCAGTGGTAGGCATCCAGCCCCTCCTGAGTAGGGGTGGTAGTAGTGACAGGCATCTAGCACCCCCTGGGTAGGGGTGGTGGTAGTGGTAGGCATCTAGCACCCCCTGGGTAGGGGTGGTAGTAGTGACAGGCATCCAGCCCCCCATGGGTAGGGGTGGTAGTAGTGGTAGGCATATAGCCCCCCCTGAGTAGGGGTGGTAGTAGTGGTAGGCATCTAGCACCCCCTGGGTAGGGGTGGTAGTAGTGGTAGGCATCTAGCACGCCCTGGGTAGGGGTGGTGGTAGTGGTAGGCATCTAGCACCCCCTGGGTAGGGGTGGTGGTAGTGGTAGGCATCTAGCACCCCCTGAGTGGGGGTGGTAGTAGTGGTAGGCATCTAGCACCCCCTGGGTAGGGGTGGTAGTAGTGGTAGGCATCTAGCACCCCCTGGGTAGGGGTGGTAGTAGTGACAGGCATCTAGCACCCCCTGGGTAGGGGTGGTAGTAGTGACAGGCATCCAGCCCCCCCATGGGTAGGGGTGGTAGTAGTGGTAGGCATCTAGCACCCCCTGGGTAGGGGTGGTAGTAGTGGTAGGCATCTAGCACCCCCTGGGTAGGGATGGTAGTAGTGACAGGCATCCAGCCCCCCATGGGTAGGGGTGGTAGTAGTGGTAGGCATCTAGCACCCCCTGGGTAGGGGTGGTAGTAGTGACAGGCATCCAGCCCCCCATGGGTAGGGGTGGTAGTAGTGGTAGGCATCTAGCACTCCCTGAGTAGGGGTGGTAGTAGTGGTAGGCATCTAGCACCCCCTGGGTAGGGGTGGTGGTAGTGGTAGGCATCTAGCACCCCCTGAGTGGGGGTGGTAGTAGTGGTAGGCATCCAGCCCCCTGAGTGGGGGTGGTAGTAGTGGTAGGCATCCAGCCCCTCCTGGGTAGGGGTGGTGGTAGTGGTAGGCATCCAGCCCCCCCTGAGTAGGGGTGGTAGTAGTAGTAGGCATCTAGCACCCCAGGGTAGGGGTGGTGGTAGTGGTAGGCATCTAGCACTCCCTGAGTGGGGGTGGTAGTAGTGGTAGGCATCCAGCCCCTCCTGAGTAGGGGTGGTAGTAGTGACAGGCATCTAGCACCCCTTGGGTAGGGGTGGTGGTAGTGGTAGGCATCTAGCACCCCTGGGTAGGGGTGGTAGTAGTGGTAGGCATCTAGCACCCCTGGGTAGGGGTGGTAGTAGTGGTAGGCATCTAGCACCCCCTGGGTAGGGGTGGGAGTAGTGACAGGCATCTAGCACCCCTGGGTAGGGGTGGTGGTAGTGGTAGGCATCTAGCACCCCCTGGGTAGGGGTGGTAGTAGTGACAGGCATCCAGCCCCCATGGGTAGGGGTGGTAGTAGTGGTAGGCATCCAGCCCCCCAGAGTAGGGGTGGTAGTAGTGGTAGGCATCTAGCACCCCCTGGGTAGGGGTGGTAGTAGTGGTAGGCATCTAGCACCCCTGGGTAGGGGTGGTGGTAGTGGTAGGCATCTAGCACCCCTGAGTGGGGGTGGTAGTAGTGGTAGGCATCCAGCCCCTCCTGAGTAGGGGTGGTAGTAGTGACAGGCATCTAGCACCCCCTGGGTAGGGGTGGTAGTAGTGGTAGGCATCTAGCACCCCTGGGTAGGGGTGGTAGTAGTGGTAGGCATCTAGCACCCCTGGGTAGGGGTGGTGGTAGTGGTAGGCATCTAGCACCCCTGAGTGGGGGTGGTAGTAGTGGTAGGCATCCAGCCCCTCCTGAGTAGGGGTGGTAGTTGTGACAGGCATCTAGCACCCCCTGGGTAGGGGTGGTTGTAGTGGTAGGCATCTAGCACCCCCTGGGTAGGGGTGGTAGTAGTGGTAGGCATCTAGCACCCCTGGGTAGGGTTGGTGGTAGTGGTAGGCATCTAGCACCCCCTGGGTAGGGGTGGTAGTAGTGACAGGCATCCAGCCCCCATGGGTAGGGGTGGTAGTCGTGGTAGGCATCCAGCCCCCCTGAGTAGGGGTGGTAGTAGTGGTAGGCATCTAGCACCCCTGGGTAGGGGTGGTAGTAGTGGTAGGCATCTAGCACCCCCTGGGTAGGGGTGGTGGTAGTGGTAGGCATCTAGCACCCCCTGAGTGGGGGTGGTAGTAGTGGTAGGCATCCAGCCCCTCCTGAGTAGGGGTGGTAGTAGTGACAGACATCTAGCACCCCCTGGGTAGGGGTAGTAGTAGTGGTAGGCATCTAGCACCCCCTGGGTAGGGGTGGTAGTAGTGGTAGGCATCTAGCACCCCCTGGGTAGGGGTGGTAGTAGTGGTAGGCATCTAGCACCCCCTGGGTAGGGGTGGTGGTAGTGGTAGGCATCTAGCACCCCCTGAGTGGGGGTGGTAGTAGTGGTAGGCATCCAGCCCCTCCTGAGTAGGGGTGGTAGTAGTGACAGGCATCTAGCACCCCCTGGGTAGGGGTGGTGGTAGTGGTAGGCATCTAGCACCCCCTGGGTAGGGGTGGTAGTAGTGACAGGCATCCAGCCCCCCATGGGTAGGGGTGGTAGTAGTGGTAGGCATCTAGCCCCCCCTGAGTAGGGGTGGTAGTAGTGGTAGGCATCTAGCACCCCCTGGGTAGGGGTGGTAGTAGTGGTAGGCATCTAGCACGCCCTGGGTAGGGGTGGTGGTAGGGGTAGGCATCTAGCACCCCCTGGGTAGGGGTGGTGGTAGTGGTAGGCATCTAGCACCCCTGAGTGGGGGTGGTAGTAGTGGTAGGCATCTAGCGCCCCTGGGTCGGGGTGGTAGTAGTGGTAGGCATCTAGCACCCCTGGGTAGGGGTGGTAGTAGTGACAGGCATCTAGCACCCCCTGGGTAGGGGTGGTAGTAGTGACAGGCATCCAGCCCCCCATGGGTAGGGGTGGTAGTAGTGGTAGGCATCTAGCACCCCCTGGGTAGGGGTGGTAGTAGTGGTAGGCATCTAGCACCCCCTGGGTAGGGGTGGTAGTAGTGACAGGCATCCAGCCCCCATGGGTAGGGGTGGTAGTAGTGGTAGGCATCTAGCACCCCTGGGTAGGGGTGGTAGTAGTGACAGGCATCCAGCCCCCCATGGGTAGGGGTGGTAGTAGTGGTAGGCATCTAGCACCCCTGAGTTGGGGTGGTAGTAGTGGTAGGCATCTAGCACCCCTGGGTAGGGGTGGTGGTAGTGGTAGGCATCTAGCACCCCCTGAGTGGGGGTGGTAGTAGTGGTAGGCATCCAGCCCCCTGAGTGGGGGTGGTAGTAGTGGTAGGCATCCAGCCCCTCCTGGGTAGGGGTGGTGGTAGTGGTAGGCATCTAGCACCCCCTGGGTAGGGGTGGTAGTAGTGACAGGCATCCAGCCCCCATGGGTAGGGGTGGTAGTAGTGGTAGGCATCTAGCACCCCCTGGGTAGGGGTGGTAGTAGTAGTAGGCATCTAGCACCCCCTGGGTAGGGGTGGTGGTAGTGGTAGGCATCCAGCCCCTCCTGAGTAGGGGTGGTAGTAGTGACAGGCATCTAGCACCCCCTGGGTAGGGGTGGTGGTAGTGACAGGCATCTAGCACCCCCTGGGTAGGGGTGGTGGTAGTGGTAGGCATCTAGCACCCCCTGGGTAGGGGTGGTAGTAGTGGTAGGCATCTAGCACCCCCTGGGTAGGGGTGGGAGTAGTGACAGGCATCTAGCACCCCCTGGGTAGGGGTGGTGGTAGTGGTAGGCATCTAGCACCCCCTGGGTAGGGGTGGTAGTAGTGACAGGCATCCAGCCCCCCATGGGTAGGGGTGGTAGTAGTGGTAGGCATCCAGCCCCCCCAGAGTAGGGGTGGTAGTAGTGGTAGGCATCTAGCACCCCCTGGGTAGGGGTGGTAGTAGTGGTAGGCATCTAGCACCCCCTGGGAAGGGGTGGTGGTAGTGGTAGGCATCTAGCACCCCCTCAGTGGGGGTGGTAGTAGTGGTAGGCATCCAGCCCCTCCTGAGTAGGGGTTTTAGTAGTGACAGGCATCTAGCACCCCCTGGGTAGGGGTGGTAGTAGTGGTAGGCATCTAGCACCCCCTGGGTAGGGGTGGTAGTAGTGGTAGGCATCTAGCACCCTCTGGGTAGGGGTGGTGGTAGTGGTAGGCATCTAGCACCCCCTGAGTGGGGGTGGTAGAAGTGGTAGGCATCCAGCCCCTCCTGAGTAGGGGTGGTAGTAGTGACAGGCATCTAGCACCCCCTGGGTAGGGGTGGTGGTAGTGGTAGGCATCTAGCACCCCCTGGGTAGGGGTGGTAGTAGTGGTAGGCATCTAGCACCCCCTGGGTAGGGGTGGTGGTAGTGGTAGGCATCTAGCACCCCCTGGGTAGGGGTGGTAGTAGTGACAGGCATCCAGCCCCCCATGGGTAGGGGTGGTAGTAGTGGTAGGCATCCAGCCCCCCCTGAGTAGGAGTGGTAGTAGTGGTAGGCATCTAGCACCCCCTGGGTAGGGGTGGTAGTAGTGGTAGGCATCTAGCACCCCCTGGGTAGGGGTGGTGGTAGTGGTAGACATCTGGCACCCCCTGGGTAGGGGTGGTAGTAGTGACAGGCATCCAGCCCCCCATGGGTAGGGGTGGTAGTAGTGGTAGGCATCCAGCCCTCCCTGAGTAGGGGTGGTAGTAGTGGTAGGCATCTAGCACCCCCTGGGTAGGGGTGGTAGTAGTGGTAGGCATCTAGCACCCCCTGGGTAGGGGTGGTAGTAGTGACAGGCATCCAGCCCCCCATGGGTAGGGGTGGTAGGAGTGGTAGGCATCTAGCACCCCCTGGGTAGGGGTGGTAGTAGTGACAGGCATCCAGCCCCCCATGGGTAGGGGTGGTAGTAGTGGTAGGCATCTAGCACCCTCTGGGTAGAGGTGGTGGTAGTGGTAGGCATCTAGCACCCCCTGAGTGGGGGTGGTAGTAGTGGTAGGCATCCAGCCCCTCCTGAGTAGGGGTGGTAGTAGTGACAGGCATCTAGCACCCCCTGGGTAGGGGTGGTGGTAGTGGTAGGCATCTAGCACCCCCTAGGTAGGGGTGGTAGTAGTGGTAGGCATCTAGCACCCCCTGGGTAGGGGTGGTAGTAGTGGTAGGCATCCAGCCCCCCCTGAGTAGGGGTGGTAGTAGTGGTAGGCATCCAGCCCCCCATGGGTAGGGGTGGTAGTAGTGGTAGGCATCTAGCACCCCCTGGGTAGGGGTGGTGGTAGTGGTAGGCATCTAGCACCCCCTGGGTAGGGGTGGTAGTGGTGGTTGGCATCCAGGCCCCTATGTGTGTATGTGGCATTGGTGATAGCCATCCCGCCCCTATGGTGCTGCTGTTGCTGGTGTAAGTAATTTCTGCATCCCTATGTGTGTGTGTTGTATGTCTGGTACGTGTATTTTGTTTGTGTGGTGGGTGTTTGACTTACCTTCTGCGCCGTACGCGTCCGTACCAGTACCGGTAATAGATGTAGAGTATTGGTAGGATCGGCGCGATGGGATTCATTGTTGGTTCGTCTCGTTCGTCTTTCTCGTTGCTTCGCCTCGTCCTCGTCGCTGGCGTGTTCGTCTCGTAGCCGTGGATCGTCTTGTGGCGCGAATCGGAGCTTATGTGCGCCTCTCCCGGATGCTTTGACGTGCCGTGCGTAGCGACGGGTTCGGCGCGTACGGAAGGCGCATCGTACTAGTCCGGCCGGACGGGGATGCATTTCGGCTTCCGTGTGACTCGATTCTGCGTTCCCGGATCCGCCTCGGTCGGAGAACAGGAGCTGTATTGGGTGAGTGCGACTGGGTCGGGATTTGGGCAGTTATGCGCATCGTACTTGCTCGTTCGGACGTATGTGCGAATCGGTCGGGAAACACGCATTCGCCTGGTTTTTTTCCCGGGCGAATGGTGTTAGGTGCGCCTCCGACCGGGATCGGAATCGACCCCTTTGTGTCAGTACAGGAGAACATAAATGCATGGCACACAAATCGCTACATCTTCATCAGAGGCCATACAGCATGACACATAGTACATGTTCATTACAATACTACATAGAAATGAATGCATGTATGACGCGGCACACAGTACATGGCCATCTCATACACATGCACAATGGCAGCACAGACAGCTATGTGCAGAAGGCCCTCATCTGTGATGCAGTATGTGAGTGAGCACGACATGCAATACAGTGCTAATGAAGTGTAGTGGCAAACTCACTGTGTCCACCACTACACACCCCTTGATGCCCTTGGCCTGTGAATGGCTCCATGCATTTTTCAGGAAACATATTGGGACATAATCTGAATTATCACGCCCTTCTCACAATGTTAAGTCCTCTATTGTGCAATTCTCAGGACTATGATGGCTCAGTGAGTATTAGGTGTGTGGACTAAACACATGTTTGACTCAGTCCAGTTAGGCATGGCTCAGAGTAACATTGGACAGTGTCTGTGCAGGCCAGAGGAACTCACACTGCGGTTCAACATGGTCCCTCAGATAAATCACATGGATGTACAGCATGAGAGGGTGAAGAGTGCCAACACATGCGAGACTGAACACATGTTCAAATCAATGTAAGGATGACATCTACTACTTACATTGATGTGAAGTGTCATAGTTGCATTAACATCAAGTGGGTTCCACTCATGCATTGGACTATTGTGCATGATGCTCACATCAACATAGTGCACTTAAGAAATATACAACACACATAAGTTATTTCTCCATTCCAATATACATTTCAACAGTCACATATGAGGTTGTGAAGAGTGAGTGGACAGTTACATAACATGGCACAGTAAAAATTAGTCCCGACTTGTACTGTTTCAAAACACCATCGTATCTGTGTGGCTGTTTAAACAATGCATGTCTCCCCTACCTTCAATCAACCTATGTAGGTGTGGAAATAAGCCTACAGACACCATTGACATGAAGTTAGCATGCATGGCAGTGTAACACACATTTACATCACCTAGTCTCAGACCAACATGTTCATTAATTTTGTGCAAGAATAGCTGTAGGAGTGTCCATTTTCTACACATAATCAAATGCAATTTCCACTGAACATGTATGGAGCATGCCATGGTAACTATTAGGATGCCTGTACATCGACTTGCACTCACAGGCACATACTACTGCACAGCAACATCATGGTATCATTTTGATCACTCTCACACTTGGAATCAGGAACACTTACCAGTACATCTGGCGCACCAAAAGCCTCCCATACTGTGCAAGGACCTCGTCCACCAGAAGCTCCAGCTCCTCTGTAGTGAAGGGACGGGCCCTGACATTCTCTGTTCTCGCCATCACTGGGTCCAGGATACAGAAAAATATATGCAGTTGTAGAGGAATGGCAGTCAGCAGTGTCTGAATGCATGTGAAATGTGTGGCTCTCCCACAGAGATTTATAGGCCCCTGGGGTGGTATCAGTGGCAGTCAGCTGCTGCAATTGGTCCACCTGGCTGGCATCTTTCAAGTGTGGCCAATGAGCGGCCCTGTGGTGGCAGTGCACGCCTACCGCGGTTTTCAAAGTAGCATTTCACTACCGCGATCGTGGTTCCCATTGTCTGCAATGGCATTGGTGGTGTCACACCGCGGAGGCCAGGCGGTCGCTACCGCTATGCTGCATCTTTCAAGTGTGGCCAATGAGCGGCCCCGTGGTGGCGGTGCACGCCTACCGCGGTTTTCAAAGTAGCATTTCACTACCGCGATCGCGGTTCCCATTGTCTGCAATGGCATTGATGGTGTCACACCGCGGAGGCCAGGCGGTCGCTACCGCTATGCTGCATCTTTCAAGTGTGGCCAATGAGCGGCCCCGCGGTGGCGGTGCACACCTACCGCGGTTTTCAAAGTAGCATTTCACTACCGCGATCGCGGGTCCCATTGTCTGCAATGGCATTGGTGGTGTCACACCGCAGAGGCCATGCGGTCGCTACCGCTATGCTGCATCTTTCAAGTGTGGCCAATGAGCGGCCCCGCGGTGGTGGTGCACACCTACCGCGGTTTTCAAAGTAGCATTTTACTACCGCGATCGCGGGTCCCATTGTCTGCAATGGCATTGGTGGTGTCACACCGCGGAGGCCAGGCGGTCGCTACCACTATGCTGCATCGTTCAAGTGTGGCCAATGAGCGGCCCGCGGTGGCGGTGCACGCCTACCGCGGTTATGGACACATTATGCACTAGCAATGGCAATAGTCAAATTTAACAATTGAACACTATGCCTCCATAGTGTCTTACTGCACTTGTTTTGTACAATGAATGCTAGTGTGACATTCAACTCACTGATGCCTACACATGCCATGTCTGTGGAAAATGTGACTTGGCATTGCCATGCACTTACTCACGTCACCTATGATATGTGTGTGGATGTACATCTATTGGTTGTATGATGTTGTCTCATCTTTGAAATCAACTCAATGTGTGAGATGGCTAATCAAACAACAGTAATGATTGCCTGACCACATAATGGTGGTATTTTACTGTGCCCATAGCTGATTTAAGTAGGATATGTGATCAGCTTACACACACTGTGCACATTGTGATGATAACTAGTGGTCTGTGCAACTTAAGCAAGAAGGTGTGGCAGGTAAAGCAGCTACATATGAGTCAGCAGTGTTGCTGTCTCATACATCTGCTGTGTCACCTACTCCTAGGCCTGGGGACACCAGATGTATTGGTGTACCATTCACAACCTCTGATTATGTTTTTGGGGTAGTCAGTATGTACAACATGTCCACTTGTAAAAACACATGTGGTGAAGGTGTCTCTGCATCTGAGTTGTGGATTAAGCAATTGTTGGAGTACATTCATTGTTTCTGCTGCGTGAGTCAAGATGTGAGAAGTCGGACACATCTCATTGTGTAATTTGAATAACATTAGTCCTCTTCCATTTCATGTAGGCGACGACCAAATGTGCACCGGCCTTTCACAGTCCTGGCGGACATGGAGGATGTGGACATCATCCGGAAATTTCGTCTGGATCGCGTTACACTGCAAGAGCTGTGTGCTCAGTTGGAGCCCCATCTGAGGCCTCAACGAACATATCCAACTGCCCTATCCCCAACAGTGAAGATCATGGCAGTGCTGCATTTGTTTGCTACGGGCTCTTTCCAATACACGGTGGCCAGTACCGGTGGGATGTCGCAACCAACATTCAGCATGGTACTCTGGGATGTGGTGTCCGCAATGATGCTATACAAGGACCAATACATACGATTCCCAAATACAGCAGATTTGCCTGCTGTGAAGGCTGGTTTTTATGCCCTTGGCCACATTCCTCATGTAGTTGGTTCCATTGACGGCACACACATTGCCCTTGTCCCACCACAGGCACGTGAGCAGGTGTATAGGAACAGGAAGCACTACCATTCCATAAATGTGCAGGTGGTATGCCAAGCTGATATGACCATCAGCCATGTTTGTGCGCGATTTGCTGGCTCCGCCCATGACTCCTACATCCTGCGGAACAGCATTGTACCCCGGCTGATGGAAAATCTACATCCAGAGCGTGCATGGCTTGTAGGTGAGTACACTGAGTCAAGTAGTGTGCTGTGTGTGACATGCTGTTCTCGTCAACTGTTTGTATCACAACATTTCTCTGTGTATGTCACACCTAGGTGACTCAGCGTATCCCAACAGGCCATGGTTGCTGAGCCCACTGCGGAATCCAAGTACCCCGGGTGAAGTCAGCTACAACAAGGCACATGGTAGGACACGACGTGTGGTGGAGCGCACTTTTGGCCTCCTGAAGTCCCGATTCCGGTGCCTGGACAAGAGCGGAGGTGCACTGTTGTATTCCCCACGAAAGGTGTGCCGGATAGTTGTAGCATGCTGCATGCTACACAACCTTGCCTTGCGCAAAGCCGTTCCGCTGATCATGGATGACGATGAGCAGCAGATGCCCCCTCCTGCACACCCACACACTTCCAGTGCAGACGATAGTGGTGAAGAGGACGGTGTTGACCTGCGTCAACAGCTCATTGCCAACTACTTCCCTTGAATGTAAGTGACTTTGTAGAACAGTGACATTGAGTGTTTGCTTGGATGTTAGTATCAAGGCATAGAGAATTTTAACTGCTGGCTGTTGTTGTGTGTGTGATAAGGGATGATGTGTGTGGCACAGGGTATTTGTATCCAGGTACATCATGTGTATGTTGAGGTTGTTGACCATTGCTATGGGTGCTTGTTTTTGTACCTTGATGCCTAGTGTTGTGTTTCTGCTGTAAAGGCGTCACCTGATAAGTAAATGTCATTCTCTTGTGTCTTTCTTGGTTCATTCACCCTCTCAATGCCTCCTCTGCTTCAGAGCTGTTGGAACATTGAAATCTGATTTGTCATTGTACATACTGGAATAAACATGTAGATCACACAGACATAGGTATGTGAAGAGTGTTTATTTAAAATTAGTTTTTGTGCAAGTGAAGGGAATATGTACATACATGTGAACAGTGAATAAATGAGTTGTCAGTCATGGTAGTTGAGACAAATAGTGTAGTCACCACAAAGCTGAAGTCACACAGTCCAACAGACTCAGGCCATCAACATGGCAATGTGGGCAAGGATAGTCAACATAGTCAATGCAAAGGGGAACAACAAGATACCATCATGGCTGGCTCTGTGAGTGGCGTTGGTATGGTGGCCTGCCACCAAATCCTCCCCTGTGGATTCTCGGACGGCCCCTGGTGCGTTTGGGAGGGGGGGCATCTGCTGCATGGTCAGTGGTGTCTGAGAACTCACTCTCCTCCTGCACACCCCTCTCTGTGGCTGCAGCTGGAATGGTGGGCTGCACAGCAGGCAATCCACTGGAGGGGGGTGGAGCTGCACTTGGGGCTGGGAGTCTGTCCCTCAGAACACCCACTAGCTGGCCAACAAGGTTGACAAGTTGGCCCATCCATGTGTCCATGGACTGCTGCAGCAGGCGGATCTCATGCATGTCTTCAGCAAGCTGGCCCATTACTCCATGGTTCTCTTGGTAGGCACCAAGGACTCTTGCTGTGGTGGCCAGGGATTCAGGGTCATTGTCCTCCTGTGTCTCTGCCCCAGTTGTACTCCCACCTGCCCTCCTGACACGGACCTGTGGCATAGTCCCCCGACGCACTGGCACACTCTCCCTGGCATGCTGTGATTGTGTGGTGGTGTTGGTAACCACCGTGGCAGGGCGTGTGTTGCAGGCAGCAGTGGTGATGGTGGTGGTTGAGGCCACACAGGTCGTAGTGGCAGGGGGCAGCACAGTTGTTCTTGCCGTGGTGGTGGAGGCCACACAGGTCGTAGTGGCAGGGGGCAGCACAGTTGTTCTTGCCGTGGTGGTGGTGGTGGAGGCCACACAGCTCGTAGTGGATGGGGGCAGCACAGTTGTTCTTGCCGTGGTGGTGGTGGTGGAGGCCACACAGATCGTAGTGGATGGGGGCAGCACAGTTGTTCTTGCCGTGGTGGTGGTAGTGGTGGTGGGGACAATGAGGGCTTGAGACATGTTAGTCCCTGCCACACCAGAGGGGCCAGCTTGAGAATCCTCGTCCGAGAATGTTGGGGAATCTGCATCCGAGAGTCCACGTTCCAGGGGGGGAGACTGGCTCCGCATGTTGGTGTCATCCTCTGCAGTTAGTTGTTGATCTCCTGTTGAACAGAGGTCATATGGTAATTGAGTTGCACGCAACAAGCTTGATGTTAGACAATTGTTTGAGACATTTGATACAACATACACTTTACAATGCAATGACTTTGTATGCCTGCTATATACTGTGCACCATGACATGACGTTGAGGTACATACCTTAGTAGTTCATGGTGTCCGTTGTGAATTGAAACTTGGTGCAGTGTACAGATAGTGTAACTACACGGACATGTCCTCATCTGCCTAATTGCGTGACATCAACTTTCTGTTGTGCGTCTTTTCATTTAGCTGTTCATGTTATCTATTTCAACAGAGCTAGAAGGAACCATTGTCATGTTATACATAGCTTTGGAATCACATGTACTTTCCTTTATTTTCATGTAGACCATGCATGTTTGGTGTTGAGATGGGCCTTCATGCTCAGACACCATGGCACTTCCACATTGCATTCTCTGCTGTGCATGATTGTGGGATGCATTTGTTTCACTTGTGACTTGGTGAGTATGAGTTCAGAATATGTGACAGTTACGTGCACTTAGATGTCTGCACACTGGATGTGGCATTTCAAACTATGCCAATTTGGCTGACATGTTAGTGCTGATGTGGTTATGTGGCTACATGCATTTAGAAAAGGATGGCGGTGTGCATGCAGTCACTACCTACGTGTAGGTTTTGGGAGAGCAATGCGATAGCTGCCCCATGCTTGTGGGTGTGGGGAATGCTCCATCCTGCTCAGCTGTGGGACAAGGGGGCCTGTTGGGAGTTGTAGTGCAGACTTCCCAGTCACAAAGACCCCTCCCTGTTGAGATGGCTACCTACCTGTAAAGTTACACATTGGAGGGAAATGGCAGGCCCATGTTTGGGGGTGTGGGGAATGCTCCATCCTGCTGAGCTGTGGGACAAGGGGGCCTGTTGGGAGTTGTAGTGCAGACTTCCCAGCCACAAAGACCCCTCCCTGTTGAGATGGCTACCTACCTGTAAGGTTACACATTGGAGGGAAATGGCTGCCCCATGCTTGTGGGTGTGGGGAATGCTCATCCTGCTCAGCTGTGGGACAAGGGGGCCTGTTGGGAGTTGTAGTGCAGACTTCACAGCCACAAAGACCCCTCCCTGTTGAGATGGCTACCTACCTGTAAGGTTACACATTGGAGGGAAATGGCTGGCCCATGCTTGGGGGTGTGGGGAATGCTCCATCCTGCTCAGCTGTGGGACAAGGGGGCCTGTTGGGAGTTGTAGTGCAGACTTCCCAGCCACAAAGACCCCTCCCTGTTGAGATGGCTACCTACCTGTAAAGTTACACATTGGAGGGAAATGGCTGCCCCATGCTTGTGGGTGTGGGGAATGCTCCATCCTGCTGAGCTGTGGGACAAGGGGGCCTGTTGGGAGTTGTAGTGCAGACTTCCCAGCCACAAAGACCCTTCCCTGTTGAGATGGCTACCTACCTGTAAGGTTACACATTGGAGGGAAATGGCTGGCCCATGCTTGGGGGTGTGGGGAATGCTCCATCCTGCTCAGCTGTGGGACAAGGGGGCCTGTTGGGAGTTGTAGTGCTGGCTGCCTGTACATGTGCCCCCATGTAAATATTGTTATGTACCTTTGTGGTGAATGAGAGGGAGTTATTGTGGGATCTGTGAGACATGTTTGGGGGGAGTGTGGTGGACATGAGTACATTTGGGCCTAGGAGGTGTTGCTTTTTAGTAAGCCTGGGCGTAGTTCGCGTAGTCGCGCTACGCGAAGCTACGCGAAGACGTCGGTGCGCTACGCGAGCTACGCGTAGCTTCGCGAGCGTGCGAAGCTGCTTGTCGCGCCCGTTCGCGATGCGTTTTTCTTCCTCGGGAACGTGTTGTGCGTGTTCGGGACGCTGTTTGCGTGCTCGGGGGTGCGAACTTACCCATGCGGTCGCCTATGGGCGCGGCCATTTTGTTTTTCACTTGTCCCGCCCGTTCGCGATCCCTTATTTCCTGTTCCGGGTCGCGTATAGCGTGCTCGCGATGCGCATTCCTTGTTCGGGAACGCGTTGTACGTGTTCGCGACGTTTTTTGCGTGCTCGGGGAGAAATATCGCGCGAACTTACCCACGCGGTCGCGATGGGCGCGGCCATCTTGTTTTACCACTCTATGCTATGGTTCTGGGCCTGCTTTTCTATCCTCCCTCAATCTTTGCAATCCTTAGTTTTTTAC
The DNA here is from genome assembly GCA_963921515.1 of Calotriton arnoldi. NCBI lineage: Eukaryota > Metazoa > Chordata > Amphibia > Caudata > Salamandridae > Calotriton > Calotriton arnoldi. The sequence goes on along the minus strand of CAWUFW010017714.1, from coordinate 78,721 downwards.
ACTGTTTTTCAATTTTTCTTTATTTCTTATCTATCTCTCTCTCTGCTTAAGTCTATATTTTGCATTTTTTTCTACTTTTTACTGTGTTTTTTTACTTTTCGACTGTTTTATATAACTTTCTTCTTTAAGCTCCTACTTCTTCCCCTAACTTTATTTTTCCCTTCTAACTTTTCTTTTTCACCTCCTCCCACCCCAGAACCATGGCGAAGGGTAGCAGCAGCGGCTCAAAGGGCAAGGCGCGTGCGCCCAAGAGCCGCCTGCCTTGCGGCAGACTGCGCCCTGCAGGGGTGCAAGCCCGCCAGCTGTTTACTGAGGCGGAGGTGGCCGCCCTTGTTTTTTATTCAGCACCACCTCCCCTTGACCTTGGCAGCAGGCGGCAGGCCAGGTTCCGGGTACCCGACCCAGGAGCGTCACCGCCGGTGGGCGAAGGTGCGTCGGGCAGTGTTTCGCTGCTCCGCGGTCTGGCGCACCCATAACCAGCTGGCCCACCGGTGGTCAGACATCCTTGACCGGGAGCATGACCTGTTGGACCTGCTAGGTGTCGAGGTCGTGGGGCTTGGTGAGTAGCCAATATATATAGTAGTATAAGTATTGTGATTTGTGTATACATTTTTTACAAATAACAAGAATACTGCTGCTTACATTGCAGGTAAATTACGTTTCAAAATCTTCTGTGATTGTAGGACACAGGTGCTGGGCGGTACTCTTACTTTTTGCAACTTTGCGCTCGCTTGTCATTATTATGTAAGAGTTTACTTTAGAGAACTTCAGTTAGGTAATGCTATTGCTAGAGAGACTGTAGTCCTTCCTTTGTCCTCCTGTCAAATAGTGGTGGATGGATTTGATACTAGGTTTAGTTACTATTAGTTGATAATTTTTGAGCGGTCTGCGTGACGCATCCTCTGTCACTGAGTGCTGCTTACCCCAGTCCTTAGAACCTTTTGTAGTTTGTTTAGTGAGTGGTACTGGTAAGCTTAGCTTAGCAGTGTCAGTCAGCTGCAGAACATCAGACGCAACCAACCAACAATTTGGTGTATGCATTATGCACTTTATGCATGTGTCCTCCTTCTCATCTATGCATTTTTGATGGCAAAAAAAAATGGAAATGCAGGCTTAATGAACAATTGGCCCGCCTGGAATAGGTGGGCTAGGTCAGGTGGTACTTAGGCTTAGTTAGTGTTCTGGATTTTATTTGAATCAATCAGAATGGAACACTGAATTAGTGTTCCCAAATAAGTAGACTGTCCGTGAATCCCGCAAGCCAGTAGTCGATCGGATTAGATAGGTCAATTTTATTGCAATTTTTGTTTCCTAAAACGTTTTTTGAGCGTTTTTTTAGATAATTTATTTGTTTCACAGCAATCATTAATGTTTGTGTCTTTCTTTTTCTTTATTATATCTTACATGATCACTGATCTGCAGCACCCAGGGGCAAGAAGACGGGGTCCGAGTCGGCGGGACAACTACCAGAGGACCGCTCCTCTACCTAGGGCCCTGCTGCTGGTCCCAGTAAGTCCTCCAGTGGTTAATATTAACAATTATATTGCCCTAACTTTTACTGCACCTTATTTTTCAGAACTATTAATTCTGGCTCCACTCCCTAATTCTATTTTTTACAAAAGATTCTTTGATCTTGACTTGACTATCTGTTTCTAAATTCTGGTTATCCCTGCCTCTAAGTTCTAACTGCCTCTGCTATGAATGTCTGTACTCTGTACTACTAATATTAGTCTGTCGCTAAGCTTGCCCAGTTTGCATTGCCACTCTTTATTGTACGGTTTTGAATAAAACTCAGATTGACCAATACTAATAGCTCTAGCCACTGAGTCCAGTCCTTTCGGTTGTCCTCTTCTAGGCTTCTTAATCTTGAGGCTTTGACAATTACCACAAACAAAATGCCCAACCAGATATTTGACTATTTTTGATAGGATATAGTACATACTACTTGGATTATGCACAGCCCCATGCAGAACTATGCACAATGAAATAGGATGTTGGTGATGCGAGTTTGGAACTTGGACGTTCCTCACACCTCAGTCAGAAGTGAACCCACAATCCCCTGAACGACTAGCTATAGTGTCTCATTAGGTCCCCGAACCCCCACCCGAAGATACCCAATGATTATGATTACACAACCCAGAACATAACACCCTTTCGCTCACTCACTCGTGTAAGTCCACCACCACCACCACACCAAATACCACAGAGTCTATGTGTAAGTTCAAAAGGTTTATTTTCAACTAACAAGTTCTGTATGTATGTTGTTCTATAAAATTCAGTGTACTCCAGCCAGCTCCAACAGCAAAATGCATAAGATTAAAACAATAAACAGTGTTGCAACAAGTGCATGATCATTGATGATATAAGACAAAAGATCTGTGCGAATTCTGGGCGACTCCTCACCGTAGAACGTAGAATTACTGGTTACATGCATCATTCATAAGCTCTGCAAATCTCTGGTTCGTAGAAGGGAATCCTCTGCCTGAGAAAAATGGTGCGTGTTATATAGTATAATGCAAGCATTTCTCAGTCCTGCCAAAAAAGTGTAACATGTTACCTATGGCTAAGCAATATGGACTAACCGAACTCCATAACAAAGAGGCTTGTTTTTCGACCTCTTGTACGCAACGCTCAGACAGTAGCTGTATGTGCTCATGTGGGCTCAAAAGGCGTCTTACTGTTACTGCACAACAAGCTGCGAGGTAACATGCGCAAAAGACATGAAGCGAAAAATGGTTGCATGGCTCAGGCTAACTTTGCAAAGAGTAGAGTATAGTATAATAATGACCCTAGGGACCATAACACAACTAGTGTCTACTGACTGTACTCTAGTACCCGATTTGGACTATTGAATGTGATTTATAATAATATGTATGTATTAACTTTTTTTTCAATCTTGCTAGTGAAAAAGAATAAATAGGGGGAGGTGTACAGGCATCTAAAAATGTGTCATGTTTTTATCTAGGCGTACTAGCGACCACCAGTGGCGGCGGGGCCACCGGCGATTCTAGCATTCCGGAGGGGGCAGGAGAAGATGCAGCACCTGCAGGAGCTACAGGGGGGGAGCCAGCAGCAGTGGCGGGCGGTGGTAAGTTATATTCATGACTTATTGACATTGCACTAGCTGGAAGGGTGTGTGGACTTCACTCACTGTACTGTTGTTGAGACTTATTAGGTATGAAGTTGTAGTGAACATTATACAACGGTTAAAGAAGACACCCTTTACTTAGCATGAGCAATGCAGTAGCAATAGCATTACCAGCGTGACTTGATTAACCAATGGCCTCTTATATCTGACTCCAACTCAGCTGTGAAAGTTTTATGGAGGAGACTAAAAGTCAGATCAGATGACCTTGATGGATGTGTTGAACAAAAAGGGAAAGAAGGGTGGAAGGAGGAAGGGCGGGCAAGATTTAATATGATGACTGGCAGAGAAGGATACGTTGGAAGCATGGATAGGTGGCTGATAGGAATCAGATGCATGTGTTGTTGAAGGATGGGTGGAAGGTGAAAGAAGAATGGATGCCTGCCTGGGTGGGCGACACAGTATGGGTGGATACTGTGGATAGCAAGAATCATCAGTGGTGTTTGGGTGAAACTCAAAGCCAAGGCAAGCAACGGAGTGAGTGGACGCATGCGTTGTTGTTGGTGAAACAAAGTAAGGTTTGTGGAGAGATTAAGAAGAATGATTGACATTTACTTAGAATGGATGGATGCCTGTATGTATTCATCATAGACAGCATAGGTGGAGACTGTCACGGGATGCACAGTTTTAGGGAATGTAAAAGAAACCGCGCCAGAGTAGCAAAGCCGATGTGGGGAGGGGCAGGGTGGGGGTAGTAGTAAACAATGTATTACGCGGGCAAATACAGGTAACTTTACTGTAAACATACAAATAAATAAAGCGAATTTCATTGTGCGCACTGCACCGCCAAATGCGATGCAGTGTGCGCAACAAAATTAGTTTCATTTATTTATATGTTTACTTACCTGTAATTGGCCGTAATCCATAGTTTACTACCCCCATCCTGCCCCTACCCACGTCACCGCCCGGCCGAACTCCCCGAGTCCCAACACCGACCGCTACTGACCTTATGTCGTTGTCCCATATAAAAGCAATGATCATTGGATCAGATATATAATCTGCCTTTTTGTAGTAGCCAAGGCACTGTGAAATTGAGCAATTGCCCTCCATGTAACAGAGAGAGTATGGCCAGTGCCACCCGTAATAGAAAAATACGAGCTTCCCCACCTGCAAACAGTAGTAAATCAAACTAACGTGAGTCTGCGTCATGACTCGTATGTTTGTCTTGGGTGCAAGCATAGATGACCGAGCTGGCAATGCCGGCTACAACCAGGTTATGTCATTTTGCTAAACTAGAGATAAGAAGAACACTGGTGTACTGTGTACTGGTTGGAGTCCATAGTGCTAGTATAATGCCTGAAACTCCCACAAATGTTAGAGGCCGAGGAAGTGGGAGGATAGATAGATTATTACCACAAATGTTATGTACTGTGCTTCTTGCTAGTGCTACTGTGCCATTATGTGTTGAATTAATTTTGTGTTACTGTCCCATCTCGCTCCTTCCGTTTCCGGCCAAAGTCATCGAGAAGACCGTCAACAGACAGCTTGCCGCCTTCCTCGAGACGAATGGATCCCTCGACCCCTCGCAGTCCAGGTTTCGGGCCAACCACAGCACCGAGACCGCCCTTATCGCAGCCACCGACGACATCAGAACCCTAACCGACAACGGGGAAACAGCAGCCCTCATCCTCTTGGACCTCTCCGCGGCGTTCGACACCGTCTGCCACCGCACCCTAGTGAAGCGCCTCAGCAACATCGGAATCCGAGAGAAAGCACTGGAATGGATCATCTCGTTCCTCGCCGGAAGAACCCAGAGAGTCCGCCTCCCCCGTTCAGATCCGAGGCCACCGAAGTCATCTGCGGCGTTCCACAAGGATCTTCACTCAGTCCAACCCTCTTCAACGTCTACATGAGCCCCCTCGCAGCCATCGCACGCCAACACAACCTCAACATCATCTCCTACGCCGATGACACCCAGCTGACCCTCTCCCTCACCAACGACCCCACCACCGCCAGAGCCAACCTACACGACGGGATGAGAGACGTCGCCGACTGGATGAGGAACAGCCGCCTTAAACTGAACTCAGACAAGACGGAAGTCCTCATCCTGGGCTCATCACCCTCCGCCTGGGACGACTCCTGGTGGCCCCCGGCCCTGGGCACCGCGCCCAAGCAAACGGACCACGCACGCAACCTGGGCTTCATCCTGGACTCCTCCCTGTCGATGACCAGACAAGTCAACGCCGTCTCATCTTCGTGCTTCAACACCCTGCGCATGCTCCGCAAGATCTTCAGATGGATCCCCACTGAAACCAGGAAAACCGTCACCCAGGCACTCGTCACCAGCCGACTGGACTATGGGAACACCCTCTACGCCGGAACCACAGCCAAACTTCAAAAAGACTCCAGCGCATCCAGAACGCCTCCGCACGACTCATCCTGGACATCCCCCGACACAGCCACATCACCGGACACCTGAAAGACCTGCACTGGCTCCCCGTCAGCAAGAGAATCACGTTCAGACTCCTCACCCGCGCACACAAGGCCCTCCACGACCTGGGCCCAAAGTACCTCAACGACCGCATGACCTTCTACACGCCCACCCGCCAGCTACGATCAACCAGCCACGCCCTCGCCACCGTACCACGCATCCGCAGAACCACCGCCGGAGGAAGATCCTTCTCCTACCTGGCAGCCAAGACCTGGAACTCCCTCCCCACTCACCTTCGGCGAACCCAGGACCATCTCTCCTTCAGGAAGCAGCTCAAGACCTGGCTGTTCGAGCAGTAACTTACCCCCTCCTCCAGCGCCTTGAGACCCTCCCGGGTGAGTAGCGCGCTCTATAAATGCCGTGATTGATTGATTGATTGATGGTTTAGCTAAGAGTACTGGTTACAACAATATTTTTTTTCTTTCTTGATATAGATAGTACTCCTTCGCAAGACAAACCATCGCGGAAGGAGTCGGCAGCCAGGGCCCGGCGCCGGAAACTGGAGGCCATATGCCAGGAGTACCGGTGGCTGGTGGCTCAGGCGGAGGAGGAGGAGGAGGCAGCAGCAGCTGCAGCCTCGTCCGATGCCCCGGGCCCCAGCCAGGCTCCAACTCCAGCGGTACGGCGCCGCGGTCTGGTAGCCGCCCGCCGCTGCAATTCGCTAGTAGCCAGCACTGCTGTCCCCCATCCTGGATGCCACTGCAGGGCATTTCGCAGGAAGATTCTCCTCCGGATGTCACGGCTAGAGGAGCAAATGGAGGAGCGGGTAAAAATACTGGTGGACAAACACCTCAAAGCCCGCCGAATATAACATCGAGGACCCTGTTGCTTTGCCCCTTTTTATTCCTTGTTTTGGTGGGTGAGAATTGGGCGTTGGGGTTTCGGGACATTCTTTGGACTTTTTTCGTTTTGGACATTGGTTGGGGTTAGGGAGAGGGGTGGGTCAGGTGTGGGATAGTTTATTTTTGTTAGCGTAATAAATTATATTTATACTTAAACATACAATGTTAATGTTTTGTGGGGGTTACTGTTTTGCGAATTAACGTCACATTGGTTTCCTTGCTGCTGCAGGGCCGCAGCCAGTGTTTGATTTAAATAATCTGCCGATGATGTAACACAAACAGATAGATGCGGTACCCCTCACTGAGTTATTTGTCCTACTAGTACTGTCAGTCTCTCCTCCTAGTCCATTATACCTCCCACCAAACTTATCTTACCTGTGATTCATGATGATTACGTTCGGCACAGCGATGGCTGCATGGTTTCCAGAGAGAATGTAGAAGATGCCATGGTTGTGGTGGTAGTAGTAGAGTAGACACTGGCAGTAGCATTTGCTAAAAAAATAAAAAGAGACAGTCACTTGCCTGAGAGCGACTGTGGGAGGAGTAGTAGAACGAAGTAAAATACAGTACAGAAGAAGACTGCCAAACAAACAATATTGCAGTTGCAACTGCTAAAGTCAAATTAAACATAATGGTGGCGGGGACAGCCTAGTACAAGAAGTTACAAACTGTAGTTGTGTCGAGTGAGTCACTTAACTTAACACAATTGTAATTCGTAACCTTTACTGCTGTGTGGTAGGAGTTTGATGATTAATCCAATCAATGACGGCAATTAATTATGATGTACTACTATTAGCCGGTGACGGCTTGCACATAGACTGAGCATGGGTGGGCAAGCAGAAGAAGCTCCTCGCCCTGCCTTGCAATTGAATTAGTGTTGCTTTCACCACATCTGCCCCAGCAAGCGTGTGATCAATTGGTGTACATTTTATGTAGTCACATCACACCTCAATATAAATCACAGCCCGGGGAAGAGGGTTAGGGTTTGATGAATGGATGGGAAGGGGGTTTGGGGAAAGGTTTGAGAATGAAAAACAGTACGCATGGACAACAAAAGCAAAGCGCAATCTTGGCAGACGACCATGATCTTATCCCAAAAATCTATAAAGGGATAAAAGGGAAATGCATGCATGATGATGAAGATAACTTGATGGTTAATGAGTAGTACTTAATAACTCCTACTAGACAATTAGACAGTACAGGGCAGCAGTATATTCTATGCAATTTGCCTTGCCTGTAATATGCCCTCAGAGACCCAAATTCCATGTTGTACTGGGCTTACTTGTAAAGATAGCAAAGACAATTAAAAAACAGTTGTAGGGATCAATTAGCAAACCTAACAACACACAACACACAGTCCTAATGATTGAAGAGAAAAAAGGATTCAAATTAATTAAAAGATGAATGATGAATGATACTAAAGTTACTGTATTATCATGCTCAAATTGTGGAGTTGAATCTCGTCCTTCCTCTTGGTCCTATCTTCCATGGACGCTCCGCACATCAATCTTGGTGGCCTTCCTGATGCCGATTGGTAAGGTAAATGTGAGTTGTGTCTCCCAGTATAGCAAGCACAGGGTAAAGGCCGGCCTGTAACATCTAGATGGAAAAACAAAAGGGGTATTGAAAAATCAATGAATAAAAAAAAACATCAATTACGGTGGAGTCCAAGAAGAGAAGAGAGAACACTTTCAGAGTGAGGCGGCTTGGATATATCATGTAGATTCTGTTTACAGCATTAAGCTACAACAACAACAGGACAGAACAGGCCCACCACAGCACCAGCCCGTGACCCAACCTCCATTTACCTTAATTTTTGACATAGCCAGACAAAAGGCATACACAGCAACTTAGCATTTTCCTAATTAAGTGACAAAATCAATGCGCCGCTGTCAGTCATCACTACACTCGACTACACCACTACATGGACATGTAGGTCTGCTGTGTTTACTTTCTTGTTGAATTGTTGTGTTTATGTTTACCTTATGCCACTTCATGAAATGCAGTTATTCCTTGAATCATCTCCGATCCAACTGAATGACTGCGTGCAAAGATAGTATGGTCATCATCATGGTGTGGTACGTGTTGTCCAACTACAACTCAGTCTGTAGTGACTCCGATTAAGTCCATATTCCATATTAAAAAATTGCAACAGATATTGGCCTGCACCTGCAGTAGTAGGAGTACAATTTGGTTATTAAACAACAAGAAGGGAAACATTGACTGTCACTGACTTGAGTCACTTTGTAGATTAACTAGTAGAGTAGAGTTCGACTTCATGCACAACATCAACAACAAACAACAGCAATCGCTCAGAGTCTGCAAGCATCCAATGCATTCCATCATTACCTGTCTTGCTCTTCTCTTTGGCTGTCAGATCATCAGATGCCTAGTTCTGACAGTTGTTTTTTTTTTTTTACGGGGCAGTGGCCTCATCATTACTCCAGTCCACATTCATTTTGAGTGTTAGTCGCTGTTTCGGTTTTCGTCTTATTCATCTGTGGCACTTTGTCACAGTTTAAGTTGCTTCGCATGGTCAGCACTGTGATGATGGTCCGCGGCCTGGGTAGCGCTCATTGCTGGTCATTTGAGTTTGCACAAATGTCAGCAAGTTTCTTCGAAGAGTCTCTTGTCTTTCTCTGCCAAGTACCTTCTGTCCTGACAGTGAGGACCTTTGGATGCCTGCTGAGGCTGTAGCCTTTGGACACTGATGAGTTTCGGCTCGAAAACAAAACGGAGGATAGCTATAGTCACGTTTCACTTCTTATGGAGGCGGGACTGGTAAAGGCAACATTTCTTGTACTAATGTCTGGCTTGATGGAAATGTACTTGTGCGAGACAGGAAGATGAAGCAGGACTCTGAAGAGTGGACAGTTAAATGCACAGACGTGCAACTCCAATAGGGAAATAAAAGAGAAGACGGTGGTGATGGATTTGTTGTGATTTGATTTGAACCAGAAAGACAGATACACAGACACATAAAGGAAGGAAGAAAGTAACAATTTGAAAGCCTAGTTGTCAGGGAAGAGGAGCTCGTCCTCAAACTCTGGTGGTTCGGACAGAAGTAGGTCCTGTAACGCACTATTTACGTCATCCAAGTCGCTCTCCTCTTCCTGCTGTGATTCAGGTATTTTGTAATCCGGTGGTATAAAGTGCTGATTCATTTTGATCATGGTTAACCTCTCCACGCTTTGGGCCGAGAGACTGGTCCTTTTCGAAGTTACAATGGCACCAGCAGCACTGAAAACACGCTCAGAAGAGACACTTGTGACAGTGAAAGCCAGATACTTTATCGCCAGCCTGCTGAGCACTATCCATTGGCTTCTTTTCCCATACCAATACACCAATGGGTTTCGATCCATGAAGACCTCTGTTGGGTCATCCAGATAGGCCTGGACCATCCGCTCTATGTTCAGGGGTGCTCCGATGTGCTCGGCCTGTTTTGCCTTTGCATCAGCACTGGACTTACCATACCCCTGCCGTAGAAACCAATCAGTTGCACATTGTGCTGTGGATGATCCTGTTCTTGATGTTATTGTTGGTGTAGGTGACTGCTGGGAGGCAAATGCACTGCCCTCAGGCTCCGAAGTAGAACTTGACTCTGGATGCCCTGTAGTACTGGTTATGGCCTGGGGTGGGGGGCCTGTAATTAACAGCCGTTCGCTTTCGAAAATAGTGGCTTCCTTAGCTATCAAAGTTTTGTAGTTGGCAACATCCACTTCCGAAAAGGAATTACTGCCTTGCTGTTCAGAAATACTTTGTACCGTGGATCCAAAATTGTGGCACTAATGTAATGTGGTTGTGACAAAATTTTATTTTTAATCCTTGTATTTTCCGATAAGCGAGCGGCTAAGGTCTCCGCCAAATGATATGTGTCTTGTTTGTCATCCACACCTGCGTACGTTTCAGACACATCCTTCAGCTGTTGCTCTAGCATGTGCAACAATGGGATAGCTTGGCCCATAGTACAGTCCTCCCTGCTGACTTCACGTGTGAAGATCTCAAAAGAAAGTAGCATCTCAGTCAGGCATTTAATGAGGTCCCATTGACCCATCTCAAAGGTCATGCCTCTCACAATAGGTTCCCCTAATCTTTCCATGACATAAGCATTGAGTGGTATGTACAGTTCAAACAGACGATCAAGCATGTAATAAGTTGAGTTCCAACGTGTTGGCACCTCCTGGATGAGCGCTTTGACTGGCATTTTATGCTCACGTTGAATGACCCTCAGCTGCTTCCGGGCTTTAAAAGAATGGCTGAAATGTGTGCATATTCTTCTGCAGGTGACCAGTAAGTTGCTGACTTTGGATTCATTTTTCAAAAAGTCTTGAACAACAATGTTAATGCAGTGTGCCAAACACGGGACCCTGAAATAGCCACCATTGCGCATGGCCAAAACTACATTACTGCCGTTGTCCGTGGCAACAAAACCAATCGTAAGCCCTCTTGGGCGCAGCCACTCAAAGACCTTGGTGTTAAACTCTTCCAAAATGTTTGCAGCAGTATGAGATTTCTCCATGGCAAACATGGCTACAGTTGCATGTTTGCGAGTGGCATGAAAAATCTCTGCAGTATCAACACCAGCAGATATCTGTTCTCTAACCCCCGCAAAACAGATCCAGTGTGCAGTGATGCACATGTAATCTGTGGCTTGGCAACTGGTCCACATGTCTGTAGTCAGGTGGATACTGTGAACAGCACTCTGCTTCAAGGCCTTTCCTAGCAATTCCAGCACGTCGTGATGTAGTGCTGGAACTGCAACTCTGGCAAAATAGTAGCGGCTGGGAACATGCCATTTTGGGCAGATGGTTGACACAAATTCCAGAAAACCCACCCCTTCAACAAAAGAAAAAGGGAGAAGGTCCAGTGCTAACATTTTAGCCAGCTTCGCATTGTACAAACGTGCTATTGGGTGGTTGCGTTCGTACTGCCCCTCACCCCCAAACATGCTGATAATGGTAGGCTGCATGGTTTTCCTTTCTCTTAGGCTCAACAACGCACTTTTTGGTAGTGCGGACCTGGTACTTCTTGGTGTCTCCGGCTGACTCTTACTCTTGTGCCACTGAGATGTTGCTGAAGATGTGTGCGACGTTAAGACTGCACTGCTGGGGTCAGGGACACCTTGTGTACCACTACCAGAGAGAATGTCTCCCTGTCCTTCCTCTTCCACCGTGATCGGATCTTCTTCTTCTACTCCTTTATCCCCACCAACACCAATGGTTGCAGTTTTTTTCTGCCGCGAAGGTGGTCCTCCCAGCTGATCAAGTGGTGTATTTTCAGATGGGTCATTTGGCCTCCGGTACCATAGTTTGTACCAAGCTTACCACGACTAACAGAGCTATTACAAATGGAGCATATAGCAATGTTCTCCTCCTTTTCGCTAACCGTAAAGAAGTCCCAAACTGGGGAGCTTAACTTTGGCCTCCTGCTGGAGGTGCCACTTCCAATGCCGGATGAACTGGAGGGTGTGTGTTGAATTTGACTCTGTGCTGCTGTACCACTACCTACTCCTACTGAGGTGGTGGTTGTGCTGGATGTAGGTCGCTGCCGGGCCTTTGCTAATGCAAATATGGAAGCTGTAGGTCGTGTTGGTGTTACCTGTGGAGGTATGCGTGCTACATCCCTCGCAGCGATTTTGGATAGGGTAATAATGTTGGTCTCCATCTCCTCGGGGCCGGGAGTGATGTTCGTAATGACTGGCTCATCATCATCATCATCTTGCTGTTCTACATCGACCTCCATAAGTGTAAGGCTTTCCGGAACCTTCCTTTTCCCTAGCTTGGTCTTGGAACGTGGCTCCCTCTCAGACTCAGTTTGTGGCTTCCAAGTGGCATCTAGATCATCAGAAGGGGGCTTGGCGAAGAACTTGATGGACTACCCCTCCTTTTCCTTGCTGGGGATTTTGAAGACAATGGATCTTCTGAATGAGTGGCTTCTTCTTCTACCTCTGCATGAGGCTCAATTTCCTGAACTGCCCCTACTTCAGGAGGAACAACAACTACTATTGCGGGCGGTGGTTGCGGCTGTTGTTGTTGACCACTTATCTGCTGTGTTTCCTCCTGCGTTGATTGGGTACTACTTTGAGATAGCGATAAGTTTATCTCAGGCTCAGCATCACTGCTTTCCACCATTAGGCTGGCTACCTCTTCCACACTCATGTGCTTGGGCCTGGGTTGGTGGGTTGGGTCCACTGATGCGGAGGTGCTGCCCCCAGCTTGCCCCCGGACACCGCTGCTGCAGGCGCAATTTTTTTCTCCCAAAAAAGGTATTGGCCGGCACACCAGACTTAAGTGTCACTTCCTTCTTCTGTTCCTTCTTCTTCTCAATAGCAACTTTCTTGGTACTGGAGGACCTGGTACCTGCTTTCTTTGGGCCCATCTTCTTCAGATGTCAGCAGCACTCAGTTGCAGAGATGTCTGGTCAGGTCACACGTCACGTTGTGTTGTGTGTACAGCAGCAGGATGTCTGTCTGGCAGTGCAACGGGCAATGATGAGAGACACACCTCCTCCTCAGTCTTTGTGCACCTAAAAGCAAAAAAGCCAGAACATCAGTCAAACATAGCACAAATCAAACAAATAGAATATAGAACTTAGTGTGTGGTGGCCTCAATTATTAAATTTCAGAAACTCTGTGAACAACAACACACAGTCTAGCCATTTATGAGACGTTGACAACAAGGCCAGGGCTTTCCTGGCTACTGTGTAGTGCTAGTGTACACTCTGGAAGAATAAGAATAGTAAAGAACAAAAACTAAAATGTAGTGGAGCATGTTTGGCCTAAATTTGTGCATCACGTGGGATGTATTATATAGCAGCATCAGGGAGCTGCAGCTGGCAATGGGGATGTGTTGGAACCGGGTTTACCGAGTCCGCCACGGTAGCATGGCATGAAGCGGGGAAGGCACGCGAAGGCAATGTGTAAGGCAGTTGTGCAGCACACTCTTACTCTGACTCAGAAATGCGAACACAATAACATGACACCACACCAGGCTTTTGTATTTAAAATCAAGATCTTTTATAAATAAATTAAGTTGGCATTAGATGAGGCAGATTAATTCAGATCTACATTCAAATTCATTGCATTACTCAATTGGTGCACATTTTAAATAAAGCATCATAGCTCATCAACATTGTAGGCCACTAAGAGGCCGCAGGAATTATCTCCTACACGTAGCACTTAATAATGATCTCAAGGTACGTTAATAAAACAGGGGCCTAGACATGCAGTTCACTTTAGCATATTCAATTACTTAAAAGAAGGCTTTTCACTTTACATTTAAATAGGCCTGCATTAATCTAGGCGCGCCCACATTCAGTACAGTGGGCGTCGCAATTCCAGTACACCTGTAACATAAAACACTTCAACTCAATTCAATTAAATACTTTCCCCTGTGGTAAAAGACTTCGCAGTTAAAAGCATGGCCTAGGCAGTAATTACAATAGGCATCTGCAATAAGTTATTAAATACTATAGGGAACCCCTCGACATGTCCAGTATCCTGGGGCTTCTATGACCCTTAGGGGTTAACTTTAGGCTAGGCCCACTCCTCTCCGGGGCCTCGCCTCATGGGGAAAGTTATACAATTACTTATGGGGTTAATGGTGGCCCCCGGCCCCCAGTGGCGTTTTTTGGGCCCTAGGGGCCTCCTGGGCTCACCTGTGGTGTTGGTCGTTGGTCGCGCTTCAGGGCGACTGGCACTCCCCAGGCCCGGCCCGTGTTCTGGAGGGCGGGGCCCGGTAGGGGTACCTCGGCCTTCAGGCCGGACTAGCTGGACGTTGCGGGGGCCGGTATCACCTTACTCCGGCCCCCGGGATCAAGGTATGCCGGTGGGGACGTTGCGGGGGCTGAGATCTCACTCCTCCAGCCCCCGGGATCAAGGTAGGGTAAGGTTGGCGGCCTCAGGGTCGCAGGGGAAGGGAGCGGGAGCCGGCAGTCCTCTCCGGCCGGCTCCCCGTCTCCCTCTGCACTGCCGGGGCTCTTCCCGGGCTTCTGTCGGCGCTGGGGGCGTGACCGGGGCCGGCGCCCAATCGTTGCGCGGCCTTCCTAGGTCATGCCCGGCGACCCCGGTTGCTCGGCAACGGCGTCTGCGGGGCCTGGAGGCCTCGCTGGTGATCGCGCTGGCGATTTCTTGGGCCGCGACGGCGGCGGTGGCAATTCTTCGGCCGCGATGGCGGCAGGGGCAATTCTTTGGCCACGACGGCGGTGGAGACAATTCTTCGGCCGCGACGGCGGCGGAGACAATTCTTCGGCCGCGACGGCGGCAGGGACAATTCTTTGGAGGCTTCGGTGAGGGCGCGGACGGCGCACCTCACCACACACCTGAGGGGCTTCCTTCACCTCAGCGCTTCCTCCGGTGAGGGCGCGACGGCGCAGCTCACCACACGGTGCCTCTTCTCAGGCGGCGGCGGCGGCCGCGATCTCCTCACAAGGTCAGTGACCTGAGGGGCGACAGAACGCAGGGGGCACCAGCAGCCTGTGGGCAGGGCTGACTGGCAACGTACTTGGGGGCAGCCCAGCAACAGGCAGAAATGAATAGGGGGTGAAGGTCTAGCGCTTCAGGGTACGGCGCTTTACCTGGTGATCCCCAGTTGGGCAGTTTAGGCTTTAGGCCTGGCTGGACGGTCAGGCCTCCTCAAGTTAAGGTGTCTTGCGACTGCTCCAGATTGGTTGCTTCTTAGGCGCTTCTTGTTAGGAGTTTCTTGTCAGAAGTTCCTTATTATAAGTTTCTTGTCAAAGTTTCTTGTCAGAAGTTTCTTCTTATGAGGGGGGAATGAGTTGGTGGTCTGGGAGTGCTTGATGTTCCTCCCTGCACGCTGAAGGTGGTTCCCTGGGTCCCCTCACACTGGGCAAGGTCAGTGGGTGGTGGGCGTTCCTCAGCTATCTTACTCCAGCAGGGCCTCAGCCCTGTCAGCAGCAGTAGTGTAGGTCTCCCCTAGGCCCTAAAGCCTATACTCCGGCGGAGGTTCTCCCAGGATCAGTGGTGCCTCATCAACTGACTAGAAAGTTTTCCCTCCAAGCCTTTTATACTCCTAGGTCAGGTGACTCTCCCAAAGGCGGCAAAACATAACTCCTCCCACAGCCCGGAAGGTTCTGGAACCTTCTACATGCCTGGCTATGTGGCCCAGAGGCGGGGATGGAATGGATACTGTATCCCTATGCCCCAGCCTGACCCTGGCTACTAGTGTGTATGCGTGTAAGGCCCCTCTGCAGTAGCAGGGGCCTGTGGCAGCCATCTTGAGTGAGAGAGAGCACCTGCACCTCAGCACTGGCTAGCAGTGGCAGGGTGCCCAGAGACCTAGGTCCAGTAAAAATATGGTGGCAAAAATGAGGCGCAAAAGGGAAAAAAACAGGGAAAGACCACCCTAGGGCTGACAGGTCTAACAGGATGGATTTGGAAGCAGTAAGACAAGAGGAACAATGGAAAGACACGCAGGCCTATGTGGCAAAAACAGCACACTACTAACTACCACAACAAAATGGCCCCCAGCAACATGGTGACTCACAGGCACAAGGCACGGCAAACAATGAACTCAAGCAGGCCTATATATGGGCAGACAAAGAATGCCTTATAAAACACACACAGCTTTAATGCAAAAACTAAAATCCACATGGCTAAAAACACTTTTGAAAGTTAGACAACCACTACAACAACATAATTATAATTACACAGTACACACGCAAAAAAGGCATTTATTTAACACACCCAAAAAGTGAAATAGTCAGACCCTCCAAAAAACCCACATTTCACAATTCAATTCAATGCCATCCATGACCTAAAGATGTCAAAATTCCACAGACTACACAGAAACAGTTTTATGCACCCATGGTGACTACCTCTGGGCCTACTGGCAGACTGGGCCGCAAGCTTAGAGGCCTATGGCAAAAGCACAGTGGCTGGTCCCACAAAATGGCCGCCACCACATGGCCAGGCCACCGAACAACTTCCTTCCTCGTTAAAAAAAATTTAAAACAAAAAAAAGTGACTCCTTGCTCACCAAACTACATCTAAATGACAACCTGAGGAGTTTTTGTGCAAAATGAACTAAATCAACATTTTCGAGAAGGTTTTATGATGCTCGAGAGATATTCTTCGCCAGATTGTAAATTCTGCGTGTTCGGCATCGCGATCGTCACAAAAAGTCGTTATCGCGCGCGCAAAACGTATATTGAGCGCGCGAAGAAGATAAAAAGTGTAAGTCCGCGTTGTCGCGCAGTGCGGAGTTGCCCAAAGTCCGCGAGCTGAATGCCCAGGGTTAACTACTGGCTGAAAAGGCCTATTTATTTAACAAACACCCAAAAAATGAAATACCACCCCAAAACCCACATTTTGCAAATCAATCCAATGCCATCCATGGCCTAAATTATGTTACAATTCAACAGACAACACAGAAACAGTTTTTATGCACCCATGAGGATGACTACCTCCGGGCCTACTGGCACACTAGGCCGCAAGCTTGGAGGCCTATGGCAAAAGCACAGTGGCTGTTCCCACAAAATGGCCGCCAACACATGGCCAGGCCACCAGAACAACAAGAAAAGGAACACAAGACAGACAATGCAGGCCTATGGCAAAAGCACAATGCCTGGCTTTACAAAATGGCCGCCACCCACATGGCCAGGCCACCCAAAATAACAAAAAAGTGAAGACAAAGGACAGGACCAGGCAGTTGGAGACTCTGGGCAACTTCCTTCCTCTTGAAAAAAATTGTAAAACAAAAAAAAGTGACTCCTTGCTCACCAAACTACATCTAAATGACAACCTGAGGAGTTTTTTGTGCAAAATGAACTAAATCAACATTTTCGAGAAGGTTTTATGATGCTCGAGAGATATTCTTCGCCAGATTGTAAATTCTGCGTGTTCGGCATCGCGATCGTCACAAAAGTCGTTATCGCGCGTGCGAAAACGTACATTGAGCGCGCGAAGAAGATAAAAGTGTAAGTCCGCGTTGTCGCGCAGTGCGGAGTTGCCCAAAGTCCGCGAGCTGAACGCCCAGGGTTACCTACTGGCTGAAAAGGCCTATTTATTTAACAAACACCCAAAAAATGAAATACCACCCCAAAACCCACATTTTGCAAATCAATCCAATGCCATCCATGGCCTAAATTATGTTACAATTCAACAGACAACACAGAAACAGTTTTTATGCACCCATGAGGATGACTACCTCCGGGCCTACTGGCACACTAGGCCGCAAGCTTGGAGGCCTATGGCAAAAGCACAGTGGCTGTTCCCACAAAATGGCCGCCAACACATGGCCAGGCCACCCAGAACAACAAGAAAAGGAACACAAGACAGACAATGCAGGCCTATGGCAAAAGCACAATGCCTGGCTTTACAAAATGGCTGCCACCCACATGGCCAGGACACCCAAAATAACAAAAAAGTGAAGACAAAGGACAGGACCAGGCAGTTGGAGACTCTGGGCAACTTCCTTCCTCTTGAAAAAAATTGTAAAACAAAAAAAAAGTGACTCCTTTCTCACCAAACTACATCGAAATGACAACTTGAGGAGTTTTTTGTGCAAAATGAACTAAATCACCATTTTCGAGAAGGTTTTATGATGCTCGAGAGATATTCTTCGCCAGATTGTAAATTCTGCGTGTTCGGCATCGCGATCGTCACAAAAAGTCGTTATCGCGCGCGTGAAAACGTACATTGAGCGCGCGAAGAAGATAAAAAGTGTAAGTCCGCGTTGTCGCGCAGTGCGGAGTTGCCCAAAGTCCGCGAGCTGAACGCCCAGGGTTACCTACTGGCTGAAAAGGCCTATTTATTTAACAAACACCCAAAAATGAAATACCACCCCAAAACCCACATTTTGCAAATCAATCCAATGCCATCCATGGCCTAAATTATGTTACAATTCAACAGACAACACAGAAACAGTTTTTATGCACCCATGAGGATGACTACCTCTGGGCCTACTGGCAGACTAGGCCGCAAGCTTGGAGGCCTATGGCAAAAGCACAGTGGCTGGTCCCACAAAATGGCCGCCACCACATGGCCAGGCCACCCACAAGTTCACAACAAGCATAAGCCAAGGGGAACAAAGAAAAGACATGCAGGCCTATATGGAAAAAGCAGCACACTACTAAACTACCACCACAAAATGGCCCCAAGCCACGTGGTCACTCACAGTCACAACAGGCCATGGAAAACAATGAACTCAAGCAGGCCTATAATAATATTACCAGACAAAGGAGGCCTGCAGTGCTAAACAACACAGCTTTAATACAAAAATGCAAAAACGAAAATCCACAGGGCTACGAAAGGTTGAAAAGTTACACAACAAGCACACACACACATCCAACAAAGGTATATATATTACACCCAAAAAGTGAAATACACCCCAAAAACCACTTTTACCAATTCAATCCAATGCCATCCATGCATGCCCTACATGATGTTTAAATTCAACAGACACCACAGAAACATGCACCCATGGGTACCTCTGGCTCTAGTCCGGGCCTACTGGCTGAAATTCCAATCAAAGAAAAACAACTAGGACCCTGCCGAAACTACAGGCCACAACAATACATTTTAAAAACTATGGAAATCCCCCAAAAAATGTAGGTACAAACAAGCCCCAATCAAACAAACAAGTACACCAATTCTCCAACTTACTTGTAAAATCTCAAATCCAAGAGTCCTCAAATCCAATCCAATGATATGATGCAGCAGACAGACACAAAAAGTGATCCTTCCAGCTCCAAATCCAAAAGAAAGTGAACAGCACATGGACAAAGCACTGGGAGGAGCCTGCTGGACAGGAACAGGAAGTTTGAGAATCAGGGGCACGTCCTTCCTCTTGGAAAAAAAGAAAAAGGACTCCTTGCTCACCAAACTACATCTAAATGACAACCTGAGGAGTTTTTTGTGCAAAATGAACTAATTCATCATTTTCGAGAAGGTTTTATGATGCTCGAGAGATATTCTTCGCCAGATTGTAGTTTCTTCGTGTTCGGGATCGCGATCTTACCAACACTGCCGCCGGAAGTCAGATCGCGCGTCCGAATGACGTGTTCGCGTTCGCACACTCTCGCGGGATCGTGCGGCCGGATTCCAAATCTCGTGGCGCCCGCGAACGGATAGGAAGTTGCGTCGGCGAATGCAGAATCACGGTAGGTCGTTACCGCGCGCGCGAGAACGTATATTGAGCGCGCGAAGAAGAAAAACAGCTACGCTACGCCGCAAATTGCGTAGTGCACGGTAACTTCGTGATCTACGCGAATCGCGAAGTTACCGAAACTTCGCAAACTCCGCGAGCGTAGCGTAGTTCACCGCCCAGGGTTACTTTTTAGTTGTGCAAGCTACTACATAGCAGTGTTATGGCAGACTTTTGTTGGTACTTACCAGCCTCCATTCCCCCTCAATTCCAGTGCAACTCTCTGGGTGCAGTATGCCAAGCACCTTCTCCTCCCATGCGTTGAATGTTCTTGGTGGAATGGGAGGGCCACTGCCAGTCCGGTTTGCCAGCTCACGGTTCTTGCTGTTCTTCTCCTTGACCTTGCTCTTGAGGTCAGTCCACCTCTTCCTGATCTCCTTCCTGTTGCGTGGAACTTGCCCTACAGCATTGACTCTGTCAACTATACTTTGCCACATTTGATTTTGCCTGGCTGATGGGGTCTGTTGGACCCTGCTTCCTAAAATATATGGCTCAACTCTTATAATCTCATCCACCAGGACTGACAACTCACCATCAGTGAATTTAGGCATCTTCTGTGCCATGGTGTGTGATGTGTTGGGTGGTTAAGAGTGCAGGTGTGAAGGTGGTGGTGGTGGTGGTGATGTGTGTGGTGTGTGTGTGATGGTGTGATGTGTGCAGGGTTGCCTATCCTTTGTGTGATATTGTTGGGCCCTTCAGTTCTGGAGTTGTGCAAAGAATTGTGGTCATGCAGGGGCTGGTTTTATGCTCTGCTATGTGGGTGGGTCCAAACTGAGTATTCATGTCAGGTGTGTTGTCTGTGTTGAGCTGGGATTTGTAGTTTTTATTTGCCAGGGGCATGTGTCAATGGGGTGTGTTAGCTGTTTTTATTGGCTGAGCCAGATACACAGCCACATTTGGTAGTTTTGTGGTGTAGTTGCTTTCGACCGCCATTACTATTTCCGCGCGAACACCGCGGTCGGACTGCAATGGTCATTCCTCCAGCTCTCCCATTCATCATTGCTGACAATCGCGGCGGTCGGAAACAAGCGGTCGTACCGCAGGCACCGCGGTAAGATCATAATTGCACTCGTGGAAATTCCGCTTGTGTATCGGCGGTTTGTGAGCTTTCCGCAGTGAATCCGACCGCCGTGGAGGGTATTTCGTATTTTCTGCACGTGCCCGGCGGTGTTTCTTGGGATCCGACCGCGGCGGTCATATTTTTCCGGCAGTGCATCGTAATGTGATCGGCGGTGGTGCCGCAGGCCATGCGGGCGGTCTTTTCCCATTGCCACGGCGGGCGGAGTGATTTTCCGACCGACATCGTAATCAGACCCTTAGTTCCAACATTTATAGGAAGGAATTCACATTCTACTATTGACCATGTATTGGTATCTGTTTCTGCCGCCTGTTTGTGTGGCAATCTTATTGTAGTTCCTTCATTATTTAGTGACCATAATCTGTTAAAATTATCTTTCTTTTTCTGGGGCAAAAAGAATGATGTTTATGACACAGCACACCATATAAATCCGGCTGGGACAAATGGGGTTAGAATTAAATGGTCAGGTGTTGACCCATGTTTGACAATGAGGAAAATAGTGGTTTCCAATCAAAGGGAAATCACATATTGTCTACAGGAAGATATCACCCCATTGTTATTGGTCGAGAATGTCTGTACTATTACAAAATAGATTAAAGCAATTCTCACAAAGACCTACGGACCTTCATGTAGTAAAAGGAAGGGGTGGTTTGACGGTGCCTGCACTAAAGCCCTAAGGGGTTTGAAGCAAGCCCTGTCCAAATCACCACAAGAATTATCAACCATCCAAACCTTACGGCGGGAGTATAAAATAGCTGTATCCACCCGGAAAAATATACTAAAGGAAGAGGCATGGGAAAACTTGGCCACTGCTGCAAAAACTAAAAATAATAAACTTTTTTGGGAAGTAGTTAATGCCCCATTTCTGAAGAGTGATAATATCCCAGAATTTTGTTCATTTGTCTCTGCGGATAAATGGGTGAATCATTTTTCCGAAATTTTTAACAGTAATAGGGATTCGAGGACGATACAGGATGGGTTGTTAAGGAAGGGAAGAAACCTCCCCATGAATATTACAAATGAGGAAGTTATCCAGGCAATCCATGCAAGTGCCGGTGGTCGGGCCCCTGGGCCGGATGGTGTCCCAGTTGATGTGTTTAAATCAGCACCTACTTTATGGGGACCCATCCTAACTAGAGTGTTCAATATAGCTGCCACTGATAGAATCCCAAAGACATGGGGAGAATCTACTATCATACCCATATTTAAAAAGGGGGATAAAGAGGACCCAAGAAATTATCGACCTATCTCACTCCTAGATACTGCTATGAAAGTGATGAATAGAGTCCTGCTGATAAGACTTGAGGAATGGGCAATTGAATACTCAGTTTTAACACCGGTGCAGTATGGGTTCAGAAAGCGAATAGGGACCATTGAGCAATGTACAAATTTAGCGTTGCTTATCGGCAAATATACTAGGGCAAAGGCAGGCTCCATATACCTTTGCTTTGCCGATTTAAGCAGTGCTTTAGACTTGGTGGACCACAACTTGCTCTGGACACCCCTAATTTCAATGGGAGCACCTAGGGTGATTGTTGGGTTTGTCACCCGACTGTATGAGAAGCGATCTAGCCAGGTTCGTTTTGGCCCCCAGGGAGAATGTACACCCAAATTTAAAGTGGGGCGGGGAATTCGACAAGGTTGCGTGCTAGCACCAATTTTATTCTCCCTATTCATCAATGGGATAGATAAACATCTACAGACAATACAGGCAGATGCCCCTTAGGTGGCAGGTCGTCCGATACCCGTTTTATTATATGTGGATGACACTGTATTGCTAGCAAGAACCGCGATAGGCCTACAGAGATTGATGGACGCATTTTCAACTTTTATGTCACAGATGAAAATGGTTATAAATAAGTCTAAAACTTATACCATGATTTGTGGGCCCAAACCCAAATTTCCTAAAACCTTTTTTATTGAAAAAGCCCTATTAGGACTGTTACTTCCTTTTGCTATCTAGGTATTCTTTTTATGGATAATGGCTCTTGATCCCAACACATTATAAATACTAGAGCTAAAATGAGCAGGGCAACCCAGGGAATCTTTAAATGTTCTTCTAAATTGGGGAATCAGCCGATTTACGAGATGGTAGCTTTATATAAAGCCAAAGGTGCAAGTACAGCCCTTTACAGGGCAGGGCTATGGGGCCATACAGATAACAAGGACCTGCAAATACAAGAAAACCTGTTCTTGAAACGCTTGCTTTATTTACCGCCATCTGTTTCAAACACCATTGCACATCATGAGGTGGGTCTTCAGTTCTTAGAAGACCTACTACTGGTTCAACCACTGCTACTGTGGGACTCAATATGGAAAAGGGAAGAAACTGCTTTTGCTAAATTAATTATTTTAGACTGTCTTAAACTGCACAATGCACTTAAAATTCCATGGTTGTCATACATTAATTCCGCCATAGAAAATGTGTATAAGATATCATTATGGTCAGAAACATCTAAAACTCTGTCATACACAAAGAAAGAGATCAAAGACAGATCAGAGATCTAAGGCTGAAAAGGATAAACCTATTGTTGCACAGTATTCATTATATAGCATAGAGGAAAGTACTAATAATTATTTGTCATACGTGACCTATGCCCATCACCTTTTTGTGCTAATAAGATTAAGATGTGGCATTGTCCATTACCTAGTAGTTTTTCCTACATTGCGGTCTTATCCACCCGAAGATATGTTATGTCCGTGCGACAACAAAAGCAAGCAGAGCACAATGCACTTTATGTTATTTTGTAATTTTTATAAGAATTTTAGATGTTTTTACCTGAAGTCATTGTTTGTCACCCATAACATCAGGTCACATAAAGTAGCCATGAAATTTTTGGTGACATTAGGTGACCCCCCTGACTTGTTATAGTGTTGCCCTGTTTATCCTGAAAGCAATCAATATGAGAAAACCTTGAGAATATAGCAGAAAGGAAATGACATGATTTTATAGGATTTTAGTATACTAGCATTAGATTTTTACGAGTAAATATAATGTCCTGCTTCGTTGGTGATGTAATAATATGAGAATGTTATGGTTTTATCACTAGAAATGAAATGATTTTACCAATTTTGATGCACCCGTTTAAAATACGTTTTTAATTTAATATGACTGTACTTTTATGACTATCTTTTGATAGACGAATAAAGATTAAAACTGACCTGAACTAAGGATGTTTTTTTAATTAATCGCCAATATGCCTGTAAAAAGTGAAAAAAACATCCTTGAATTTGGGTATCCGTGTACATTTTGGTAATTGTGTTAATTTTAGGTAATTCATAGTCAATTAACACTTTTCTAGGACTTTTGTTCATGGTTTTAGCTTTTATCACTGACAAAAATTCAGTATATGTTGAGGATTGTTTATCAGGGAGTAAACTGGACACTAAGGCCACTACTGTTTGATTAATGTAGGCATGAATAGTGTATATTTGGGTGAATGGATGGGGTGTGGATTTAAACGTCCCATCCATCATCCAAATATCACTATGTAGTATCTTGGTTATTATGCTTTACATGTCATCCACTGCTCCACCAGTGGAACACTCTTGAAATGATGTAACATAGAATGTTGGTGTATGAATTACACAGTTGGAGAAGGGCTGAGCGCCTTGCTGGCTGCTCCTGGTGGGGCTGAATACTGATGTACTACTATTCTTCAATAAATACTTCTAAAATATCTGAACCAGCCTGGAGTGATCACTACAATTTTATGGCGACGAGTTGAAGCAAAGAATCTGCGTGTGCTACCTCTAAGGCTTTCAATTTCAAGTCTGGAGTATCTGAGGACCTACTCTCAAGCTACAGCAACTCCACTGTCCACAGCTGCACTTACTTATCTACTGGCAACACATCAGCCCCACCAGTGACCTCCCACCGGTCGCCCTCAATGCAAAGGTGCCAGTTCCAGTTTATACGCAGCAAAAAGTTTCTGCCTGCTGTTCTCACAGCATCACTAAAGGTCTGTACTAGCTGTCCCTACAGCGTCTGTTTAAGCTACAAGTCAAGGCAAGTACAGCTACTCCAACTTGACTGAAAACTGCAGATCAAAGAACTACATGTTGTTCCCACAGCGACTACTCTACAACCAAGGTATGTGGCCTGCCTTGTGTTTCTTGTGCAGAGTGAGTTGCAACCCAACAGAGTTTGGAAGGTAATCGGTGTTTTTGTCTCCAGTGCGAAGCTTGCTGCTTCTGTTTTACATAAGACTGTCTTTTTTAGCGCTTCTATTTACTAGCGCTGCACCGGTGTGAACCCTTCTTGTCCAGGTTTAATTTTCAACTACTGGCGATTTAGTGTTATCGCCGGGTCTCACTGCCAAGATTCAAGAGAGGAGACCGAGATTGAAAGCAAAATGCAGTTTTTACTCACTTAAAATTAATGTTTTGACTTCCCCATCACAAGGCATGCAAAAGGTGACAGTTGCCTTTTGTTTAAGATTCAAAATACGCTTGCGCTACTTACTTTGACCACGATGCCGCGCGGAGCTTCTACTGAGTCTTCTATGACGTCCTCTTACTGCACGATCGACGCGGCTGCCAAAGGACGTTTGGAAGCAGGAGCGCACCGTGAGCCACTCGGCGTGCGTCTCATGAATGTGCCGCCATCTTGTGGCTGGAGGCTCCAGCCACTCTGTGCAATTCCAGGACCAGGATGTTTCAATGCCAACCACGCTTCGTTTCTTCTGCGAGGACCACGAACGTCGCTGCGTCTTCACCGCTTTTGGCCTCATGGTCTGCTCCACATGGATTTTTGCCATAACAGTTCCAACGTTTGGGCAGTGAGTTCTTCTCTTCAAGTCACAGGACGCTTGTCACCGGACCTTACTTTCAATTCTTGCGGTGAGTTCTCTGTTTTGTTTAAGTGCACAATTTGCCTTTCCATTTTCAGTGGGCATAGATTCTCCAACAAAGTACTCTGTTTCCGTCAAGCCCTGGTGTCCTCCGGTCTTCACTGGACATTTTATCAGCAGGAAAGTACTTTCAGAGGGCAGGTTTCCTGGAGCTGTTTCGTTGCTTTAGACTCAAGATTGTGTTTTTTTGAACGCCTGTTCCTCACTTTTGCGGTGACAGGCACACCTGTGACTTTTGTTAAACAACATCCATGTTTTTTTTTCTTGCACAGCTTTGGGTTCATTACTGGACTACATCTTTCATTTTATCATCTGGCGCTGCACTTAGTACTTTTGTCTCCGGTTACACTGATTCAATGTTAAATGATCGGTGTTCTATGTATGTTACCCTCATACACTACACAACATTGACCTCTCCATGAGGTATGTCTCTTTTATTATCGTGCACATTGTTTTTACCTCTACACGAGGTAACTGTCCCGTTTGGTACAGTGCATGTTATTTTATGTCTAGGTTTTAGTCCTGGTTTACCTTACATTTTACTCTACATAGGGTGTCTAAGGTTTACCTTCACACAGTGCACAATCTGTACCTCAACTCGAGGAGTCTCGCAGGGGTTTTATCCCGTCACTACAGTGCACAGGGGTTTTAGTCCCATCATTACAGTGCACATGGTTGCTACCTCCACACGAGGTGCCTCACAGGGGTTTTAGTCCAGTCTTTACAGTGCACATTGTTCTTACCTCTACACGAGGTGTCTCGCAAGGATTTTTGTCCTGCTACTCTAGTGCACAACGTTGATCTCTTCACGAGGTATTTGTCTCTTTTGATTCAGTGCACACCTATCTAGGTTCGCATTTTGTGTGGCTTATGTCCCACATTCTCAATTACACCAGGTGTTGTGAGGACTGTTGTCCCACATTTACAATGCACAATCTCTTGACCTCTCCGGAAGTATATTTGTTGGGTCTCCCCTTCATCTTGTGCATAACACTGTACCTCCAACTGAGGTGCGTCCCATGACATTATACATGTCATTACATTTTTTTTTATACCTTCACTACAGTGCACGTTCTTACCTTACTTAAGGTGTCTAGTGTGGGTTGTTTGTTTTATTCTACAGTGCACAATAGTTTGATTTTCTCTTGTTGTTACCTATGCACATTCATACTGTTACCCACATGGGTGTATAGTTTTGGTTCTTACCCAGTAACTTTAGTGCATTTGGTTCATGTCAGACTGGGCGTTTTTGTCTCATCTCTGTTTTCCTTTTCTTGCTCAACATCGTAGCCCAGTACTTTTCTATTTTATTTTAACTCAAATGTTTATTACATTATGGAGAAGAATGATTTTTATAATGTATTTCTCTTCTTCTCTGTCTTCTTCTATTCTCCTGATGTGGATTGCTCTCTTGCATACATACCTGGCCAGTTGGTGTACAGAGAGTACTCATTGATGGTTTTTCTTTCTTTTCTTCATTTCTTTTTCTCATTTATAGAAAGAAAGGAGGATGAGGTTATGTATATTTTTGGGTGCTTTCTTTCTCTCTACCTCTGTTTTGTTTCTCTCTAGTCCTTTCTTCTCTATTTTGTTCTTCTAGCTTCTACATCTGATTCTATTTTCCTTTCTTCTTTTTTCTTTGTGGAAGAAAGGAGGATATGTAGTATCTTGGTTATTATGCTTTACATGTCATCCACTGCTCCACCAGTGGAACACTCTTGAGATGATGTAACATAGAATGTTGGTGTATGAATTACACAGTTGGAGAAGGGCTGAGCGCCTTGCTGGCTGCTCCTGGTGGGGCTGAATACTGATGTACTACTATTCTTCAATAAATACTTCTAAAATATCTGAACCAGCCTGGAGTGATCACTACACACTACTCGCCAACTTAACAAGATTATGGGGTGTGCTAAAGATTAGTATTCTTTTAAGAGGGTTTTTGTTGTCATGCAAAAGAAAGGGTTCATTACTAACGGTTACAGAAAGTTCAGGTGGAATGTTAATGTCAGAAAAGGTTTGAGGTGTTACACGTAGGGTGTTACTTGCCTGTTTTTTACGCTGAATAATTCTGCGTAGGTTGGGGAATGTGGGCATACAACTTGCTACATGTGTTGGAATGTTTTGAGGCACCTCCCTCGAACCTGAGCCACAGGGTTCATTGGAGGTGGATGCCAGAACTTTAATTTCATTTATATTCTCCCATACCTCTATCTCCATTGCAGAGGCAGAGTGGTTATGTTTGGTGGTCCTTTCAACAGTGTCACCAAGAGTAACCGCTCTGCCTGTGCAATGGGATGAGTAATAATGCACACACCTCCAATGACACCTGGGCTCAGTTAATCTCTCCTTACAATAAATCTACCCACTGTGACTTAACTGTCTATTTCCATGGCTTGATTGTATATATTTGGCTTCTTTTCTTGCTGTCATTCTCTGTAGAAAGAAGAAAAAGCGAAAAGGATTGTTTTAGTGATTTTAGGTGTGGTTATTTTTACAACTAATTTGCCTGCAAGTGAAAAGTTAGTGCACATTGTTTATTTTAGAGCTTTACTTTTTGCATAATTGTACCAGGTTTTAATTGCATTGGCTTGATAATTTTTTTCTGGGAATTGTTTCCTGCTTTTGTTCCTTGGAAGTAAGAAATGTTAATTTTGGTTCGATTTTACAGAATGGTAAAGGTTACCTTTTAAGGTTTTTCTGATTTCTTGTTGAAAAGGCTTGGTGTATTTGCTGGTTTATTTGGGATTTTTCTTTTAGTTCTTCACTATGTTGTGTTTGGTGGTTTTGATTCTTTGGTTCTGCTAAAAGTGAAGAAATTTTAATAGTTTGTTATTTGGATTTTTTTTGTTTTGCAAATAGCCTGCAAAGAAATTGATTATTGATTTTGTCCTTGAAAACAAGTCATTTTGCTTTTGTTTATGAGGCTGACATTTTTACTGCAAAGATACTTTTTAAAATAAAATGATTCTGTTCTGTTATATTCCATATAGGTACCCTATATAGGCGCAGGTAACATTGCAACCTTTCACCTATATTCTTCCCTACATTACATACATAACGGTTCTTAGGCACTGACCTTTTACCTAGATATGACACTGCATTCAGAACGCTGATTTTTCCCTGGTTCGATTCTCATACATTATGCATGAGGCTTCTTGGAAGCACAGTAGGACTAACAGTAGGATTACCATCTCCTGTATAATATCGCTGTATAAAGTTCAGGCCCAACGTCATCCTTTAGGCCGACACAGTAACACAGCAAGGTAGGACCCCTGGGGAGACCTATGGGTATATATACAGCACATCTTGCTTAGGAAGATAGAGGAGACCGTGACTTCCCGGCTGACACACTGACAAGAGATGCTGAGGTTCCTGCATGCAGATGCTCAAGCTAGCAGTGGTCTAACATCCCTCGCAGGGTGTCCAACTCAAGACCAGGATGGGGTCCCACATTCTCTAAACTCTCAGGTAATGGGGTGGACTAGATCCTAGAGGGATTCTTGGCATAACACCTACATAGATGCTAGGTACTTTTAGGTACATCTAGTTAGGGAGACATCGTAGGAGTACGCACTTTTTATCATGTGTTTTATGTACTTGTATATATTCATGATTTATGCAAGATGGTAGAACTATACCATCCCTTTACTTTCGTAGTATTGCTAATCATATATCTCTGCTACTGTCTAATGGTTGTTGCAGCTCACATATTCTACACTAGAATAACAACTGTTCAATAAATACTTATTGAAACACCCAGCCTGTTTATTCTGTGTAACTCTCTGAGACAAACTAAGTGAGCACGAGTGACTGAGAGAAAGGTAGTATATTGTTTCCACGATCCTGGGGGATCAGGGTTGTCATGTTCTGAGGTTGCCAAGAACTATTCTCTCCCCGATAAGAGGAGACTCTAGTGGCACTGTGAGCTAGCTAATACAGACAGGCTAACGTATCCGGTGGGGGTGCGCGGAATCAGTCCGCCACCAATCCCACAGTTTATGTTATCCAAACGCGCAGATCCTGTATAGGTAAAATACGAACTACATGACATGGCGCCCAACGTTGGTTGGGTACTTATTTAACAGTAGAATCTGAGTAGTTCAGTCGTGCTATTCTCAGAGACCCCTACTAACAAAACACCAGAGACGTCTGGAGTGGTTGGGCACAAACTCCGCCACAGCAGAGTAGGCTACAAAATCCTATTTATTGGCTGTTGGTTAATCAAGCTTGAAGGACACAGTGTTCCTAAAATTGTGCATAAACACCTTATCTTGGTTCCCTTGAAAAACTATTTTAGTGTTCTAAAAACAATGACTAATCAAGAATTAGACCCACTGCAATAAGCACTGCCCCTCACAGATGGTGAGGAAGATGCAGACACAATACAAATTGCACCAAACTTTAGAAATACGGTCACCCTGAGACTGCTAGAGCATGGTCTATCATCCAGGGGTGGCATAGTAGTTTTCGTGATTGAGGCACACGAATCAAACAGAACAGAGGTATTTTATTCGTGGGTTACATTCCGAGCAGCAAATGCAAGAACAAAAACATTTCACTCCTACACAGAAGGAGATGCACCAGCGGAATACGGTCCAGTTGAGGACATAGAGGTTCCGCTCACGTACCAGGAACACTTATACTGGTTTAAAGGCGCCCTACCACGTACAAGAAGAAGAGTAAGACTCGGCCCGCTCGGAGGAGAAGGTGCAACATGGCCGACATTAGCAGCCTACACACCACATCCTGACATTGAAACAATGCCACCAGGAGACTTACTCACACAACACAAAGATTTATTTAAAATGTACAGAAGCTTGACGCAATTCGTCATGAGGACACTTACAGTCCAACCAGCAATAGTTGCAACAAATGGAACTCAAATTCAGGGTACAGCAACTAAAATACACCACAAACATTACACGCGGTAATGGGTAAAATGCCCACAAAACGTGAATAAATACCATTCTGGCTAGCTCAGAAAATAATGCAGCTAGAGGCAGTATTCCCGAATACTACCCCGTATGAAAAACACAGAATGCTAACAATCTGCTTGCTCATGGGGATAACACCACAATTAGAGGATTGTACCACTTGGGGTACAGTCTTTGCTGCCATTTATACCAGAACTCATGGTATCTCATCATTAGCAGTAGTACTGATGTATTGAGACAAATACAAAATGAGTACGGAGCAGAGCCAGCCCTAAACTTAGGGATGAAGATACTAGGTAACTATGCCCAGGTATCGGCCATAATACTAGCTAACATTTAGGGGGGAGCAGCTTCAGTGGCCATCCGCCAACGCCTAAGGGAGTTCAGTCCTTTAGAACAGGAACACAAATCCCAAAAATAATTGAAACTGCATATGCAGAATTAGGCAAAGACCGTTTGGGTGGGAAAGCTTTAAAACCACAACTTATGGGCAGTCCTGAAAAGGACACTTCCAAGCAGACACCTGCTCCAACGAAGAAGTGGGACAATAAAAAACAACAAAACTTTAAAGGAAATAGATCTCAATCCCGAGGTAGATCTCCTCCACAGGAGCCCTCCAAAAAGAGGTACAACCTTAGGAATAGGGAAAATTTTAGGAAACCTGACAGGTATCAGGATACCGATACACGTTCCTCTCGTTCCTTTCAGGGTTCATTGAAAAACTCCGAGAGGGAAGGACGGTCAGACAGACAAGAAGAGCGTACAAAGTCCAGAGACAAGCAGCACCCTCAAGATTACACTTCTAAAAAAGAAGAGAAACCAAAGCAAAAGCCACAGTTCAAAAAGAAGAAGGTTGCAGGTCTAAAGATCAGACATGCCCAGAATTCTGAGGACTCGACTACTGAATGGGGAATGGGCTCTGATGATGCTGGACAGTGCGGCAGAAGCAACAATAGCTCACCAGAACCAAAAGGAATTTCTGTTGACAGCGGACTTGAATGATTATATCACGGTAGAAACACCCGATAGTAGGGTAAGTGTCCCACATAAAGTATATGAAATAACACTCCAAATGGAGGGGGACAAATGTAGAACAGTGAGAGGTCTCTTTTGGGAGAACCTGATGTTTGGCTATGATATTTTATTAGCTGAACAAGACTGGCCACCAGCATTCGTCATGGATTGCCCTAAAGGAGAAACGTTAATTCTTCCGGCCTTCTCAGACCATATTCCCAGGCACTTGCAACACACATATGCGCAGAAGTGGGCGGTAGCCCAGGCTCCAGCATTATACAAAAACCATGTTGGATGGGATGAGGATTCAACCCACCACATTATTCCTTTAAAAAATACTCCAACTGCACAGAGGCAGTATCCAATAAAGCAAGAAGCTAAAAAACAGGTCAGGGAGATATTAGATCAACTTGAGTACCAGGGGGTGATTGAAACTTGCACCTCACCAATGAACAATCCTTTGTTTCCTGTCATGAAACCTGACAATTCATATCATCTAGTTTTAGATTACAGACATTTAAACACTTGCACTAAGACATTTGCAGTCCAAAATGCACACAGTGCTGCATTAATGAATAACATTGTTCGGAAAAAATATAAAACAACACTTGATATCTCAAATTGATTTTTCTGCCAAAATATAGCGCCCGAAAGCAGGTATCTAACAGCCTTTTCAGCGCTAGGGACCCAGCGTCAATTTTGTCAACTCCCCCAGGGGTTTAAGAACAGCCCGGGGTTGTTTGCGGCCAGAGTAACTGAGTTACTTCAAAATTTGGATGAAGAGGCATTGTCCTATGTGGCTGATATTTATCTAACGGACGATGACCTAGAGGAGCACTTGAACAGAGTGAATACCATAATTTTGGGATTTGCATCTGAGGGCTACAAATTCAACTTTAAAAAATCAAAAATTGAAATTGCCCACCTCAGTGTCCTGTTTTTAGGATATGAGCTTTAAAGTGAAAGAAAAAGCCTGGCAGCCAATTGTTTTTAGAAAAATGCGTGCTGCTCCAACCTCCAAAATCATTGAAAAATTTACAGTCAATTCTGGGTTTTCTAAATTTTGGTAGAACATACATTTTAGATTACGCAGAAAGAGTAAAACCTTTCTACGATTTAATAAAACATGATTTCTCAGTAAAACAATGGACACAGGAACATACAGATACACTTCGTTCCTTAGAAGCTGACATGATAGCTTCCAAACACTTACAGACACGCGTGAACGCACGCAACCTGGTGATCCGTATAGTTGCGGGTCAATCTGGGTACACCTATCTAACATATAATGAGGGTGAGACAGTGCCAATTGCATACAAATCACATTTGTACACAAATGCTGAAATGCACTTCGCATCTACAGAAAAGATTCTGACAGCAGTACAGACTGCTGTAGTGAGAGAAAGAGCACTGGCTCAGGGGAAACGAATAATAGTAGTAGCTCCGGTTCCAGCCTTAGAGGCTGTGACAAAGGCAAGCGTTCCTAATGCTAAAGCTTTACCTCCGAGATGGATACAATGGGCTAATTCTCTCACTGCAACAGATGTAGAATACAGGTACGACCCAAATTTAAAGACACAAGCATTCCTGCAATACGAACAAGAATATCCTCTGCCAAATGAAATAATGCCTCTTGATCAGTATGAATATAATATTTACACTGACGGATCTGCTCAACCGGCCATAGGAAGTAAGCAACAATATAGCGCGGCATGTGCAATCGTTAAAGGTCTTATGCAAGATGGAAGGTTCCACCCAAGTTGCACAAAAACACAGTCTCTAGGAGACTGCACGGCACAGCTGGCAGAATTAAAAGCGCTGATACTGGCACTAGTAAATACGGATCGAGAATTCCCCACACTAATTGTGTGCGATTCCTTTTACTGTGTGCAGTCTTACAATGAATATTTGCAGTACTGGGTTCAAAATGGGTTCAAAGATGCAAAAGGTGGCACAATTAAGCATAAAATGCTATGGGAACAGGTAGTGGAGTTGAAAACCGAACTACCGAGGGCTCACGTGATACATACACTGAGTCATCAGCGTGATGGCGTTCACGTTGAAGGGAATTCATTAGCTGATGAAGCCGCAAAGGGGGCTGTACTCACGGCTTCCGTAGCTGCAATCACTCGTTCTAAAACGAGAATAGACGGTGAGATTATGGTAGCTATCAATGCTTGTCGCAAAAACAGCGGAGCAGTACCAAAAAGGTTTCCACTCAAGTACTCCTACAAGTTAGATGCCAATAACGTTCGTTTTGCTCAGATTCCTGGAGTGGGGGATAGAGTAATTCCAAACATGGATCGTAGGTTAGGTTTAATTCTAGGAGCACACAAAGGGATAGGTTCTGCACATGCAGGCATTACGGCGACTGTTTCTTTATTGAAACAATGCTATTGGTGGCCTGGGTTAACAAAGCAGACTAAAAACTATGTCTTGAAATGCGACATTGGTCAGCAGATGAAAGGTTCCACCGTAACACGTCCAGCACAGACACCATTATTAATATCTGACAAACCACTAGCGTGTGTTTACTTGGACCACTGCGGCCCCTTACAAAGAGATGGGGCTTACAGGTATATCATGGTTGCAGTGGATTCCTGCTCGAGATTCCTATGGGTGTGGCCCCAACGCTCGGCTGACGCTCGAACTGTTATAAAAGATTTGCGAGTCTTCATAGGGACATACGCAATTGGCACATTACATTCTGACCAGGACCCTGCGTTTAGCTCTCGGGCTTACAAGGAGGCCATGCGAGGATTGGGTGTAGCATTGCGGTACTCATCTCCATACCATCCCGAGGAAAATTTGGTTGTGGAGAGAAAAAAACGGGACTTACAGCAATCTTTAACAGCTAGAGTATTAGGCACGGGTGAGAGTTGGGTAAAACATCTGTATGGAGTCCAGCGAGCTTTGAACAACATGCCAAGAAGTTCTCTGGGGGGGTCACTCCATATGAGGTCCTATTTGGGACAAGAATGTGGGTATCTGATCTTGATTGTGAAGGCACAGTGGCGGATGAAAAGCCTTTTGACATCCATGATCGTTTGGCTGTTTTACAGGATCTAAATGAATCCAGGACACAACAAAGTAATGTCCACCTGAAGCAGACCGCCACTGGGGAAGTCAAATCAGTCACGGCAAGACCTGTCTGGATCCCAAAAGTCGGGGATCTGGTCAGAGAGAAAATAGCGGACAAGAAAGAATTTGGGCCATCCTACAGAAAGCCTGTACAGGTCCTAGCAGTCGAAGGAACAAGAACTGTACTTCTACCGCCTCTTGCCGGAAAAAAGGAGAAAAGATTTGTCTCAATTGACCTAATCAAACCATACTATGTGGCCGATACTAAGCAGTAGGCCACGTGGACTCCAAAGTAGCAGATGCCCTCCTCTCGCTACAATCCAAGAAGTTCAAACGGAAAAACTCATCACGTTCGAAGAGTCTCCGGCACGTAATGATGGACTATGCAAGAATGCTATGGAACTCGTTCCCCTTGAACCTGAAGCTCAACTTCAAAATCAAACTCAAAATCAAAGATAAATTGCTATTAGACCAAATACAAATGTCTTCGTCAACGTGCCTCGACAAGAGCAAAGTACGATTTCAACAAATCCTGATGCAATTCCAACAATTGATCAAACTGCTTCTGACTACTTCATGAACTTTGATACATTTTCTTTGGATCCAAGTGAACCTGAAACGATGCCAGCCCAAAAATCACGGAAGCAGCAAGTTAAAGACTTTCTGAACTTTCTTAAAAGACTTATCTGGTGCCACCCTGGGTAGAACTATGCATGATCACCGGGATACTTTTCTTTCTTTTCTGGTTAGGCTTAGTGATAGTTTTTAACATGCTTATCAATGGACAATACATTCGGCAAAGCTCTGCAGCCCAAAAGGTGAATCTAATTTTAAAACCACATCAATCATCTCATCGAGAACAAAGAGACTTGTCATCAGTGAACATTACAGCAGTTCCTATACCGGATGGTATAGTGTGGGACAAGGTTGATTTCGATATATTCGGCCCGACCGAACTTTTAAAAATTCCACATTTACTTAAAATATCATTAAGTGATATCATTACCTCAAGTACATTTTCCGATGTTTGGGATTTTTAAACTGTTAATAACATGTTATCTGATTTGGAAAAATCTGCTACGTTTTCTAATAGTGAAACATTGGAAGGCACATCAGATTTCAGGACTATGTATTGTTATCAACATTATGGCCATCATTTTCTGCATAAATCTGCAAATCCTAGAAATGTGTTCACATACCACCAGTGGGAACATTGTCCAACACCACCGAAAGGTAGTTCAAAATCATTTATACAGAAATGTCCATATTTTTCAGGGTTCAATATGCCTGACCCAGCCTCATATTATTGTAAGGTTGCACCAACATCAGCCCAGAAAAATATGTTGACAAACACCAAACAGATTTACTCTGCTTCCTTTATTGCCCAGCTGTCCGAGCAAGGTTTCGACTTGTGGAAAAACACCATAGACCTAAAATCAGTCTGTGGGACTAGGGAATGGCAGGTACAGGGAATAAAAGCTTTGTTTAGAGCATGCCTCATCCCTCAACAAATCATGTTTTTGAACGAGACAGTGCAACAGACATCTTGCCTTGGACATGCCAAGAACAAAGACTTGAACACACCTCGGATGCCGACTCCATCACACACGCTGAGGGTAACATAACATCACAGGAAGAGATTACAGTAGATGACATCATACAATCAGATCAGACCCCGATTGGAAAAAATGATTGATTTGGCCCACAGACACTAGTAGTTGTCAGGCAAGATTCATGGGTAAAGCCGAAGGGTTTAGTATCCATAGGCCAGATCCACGTTATGTACAGAGACAACATCCAGGGGTAGTGACATCCTATAGTGTTGGGAAGCTGTGCCTCGATTGGCTAAAGACCTCAAAACTCACACAGGTGAAATAACACTTATCCTTACTGTCAGAGGATGTGGATCTTAGGGTTTTTTTAATGGGTCCCAGGAAGCCACGTTGGAAACGTTTCTATTATGCTGTCTATAATGAAATATGGAAAATATCACAACAAGAGGCCGCAGAGAGACTACGAGAGATAGACCGTATAAATCTAGAAAAATCTCTAGCAGTGGTAGACAATGGGT
Organism: Calotriton arnoldi; assembly: GCA_963921515.1. Lineage (NCBI taxonomy): Eukaryota > Metazoa > Chordata > Amphibia > Caudata > Salamandridae > Calotriton > Calotriton arnoldi. The sequence continues at coordinate 42,106 of CAWUFW010017714.1, read as the reverse complement.
TAACTACATTGACCTCCAGGATATATTACTTAGGCAACATTGTATCTTCTGCGATAGACATACTGGAACAAGATTTAGCCATATTACAACACGGGCAATCTCAATTACGTTCTATTATGTTATTAAGCTGGACGCTGCAATCTTTGCGTGCAGGCTACGTGCCTTGGCGTTATGTCAACAGTACGTCTCTGTTTTCTGAATACAATCTAACAGATAGACAGATAGAAATGGCACAAAGGGGAGCAAAATATACAATGCTGCGTATTGAAAACTGGATAGATTAGCATTCACAGTGGCAGAATCACTGTCCACAGAATGGCTAATCTATGGCCACATAACTCTACCAGTCACTACTTTTCAGTTTCAGCATTGCCTTGAACAAAAGCAAGTAGGCAGATATGATGAAATGGGTAGGAATACATTAAGAAATCATGGGTATTACCATACAGATTTCGATGCCGGAGTGGGGATCGAGAAGTGTTTCTGAGCGGTACAAACTGTGAGAACGCTTTAAGTGGATCACTCATGTGCCAGGATATAATGTTGCACGGGGCTTGTAATGGTTCTGTAGCAAACCTGTCCTGCCATTTGAGGGGTGCCCCAGCTGCAGTGATTACTCCAGCATTCAGGCTACTTTCAAATGGGAATTACTTGATGCTGAATAGTCAAGGCTGCTGCGGAGTGCTCCTGGGCATCGCATATCTGGTAACCGTGAGCTCCAGGGTTACTTGTTGTATGCGAGTATTGTTTCCACCGACACATACAGTCAGGGAGGCACCGTTATGCCCTTCATTGAATGTTTCCTTAATACGGTTTGATACTCTAAGTAAAATGAAAGCCATGCTTCTACAGAAGTCTGTGCCCTTAACCTACGTTCTAGAGACTTTTGATCTCCAGATCGCAAGGTCTTCGGCAGAGATACAGGCGCTTTTTCATACAAATTGCCCTTTCCATTTCGCAGAAATGGTAAATCGTATCTTTAACATGTCTGATACGACAGGCATTGTCCACCTATGAAGACCATAGGTTCTGGACTTCTGAGCACCTTTCAGACGGTACTTGGAGTTATGCCAAACTTCATACACTCCGTATTCGGAAGCGTCTTTGGAGGACGTCTGCTCATCCTGTTTCTAGTAGCAGGTATCCTGATTGTTTTATATTTGATACGCAATGGACGTCCCAGTCACCAAGGAGATGGAAAGAACACTCCTGGAACATAAATACCGTGACCGCATGGTACAACTTCTAGGCACGCCTTGCCTAAGAGAACTAAGTGAATCTTGGTTCTTGTCATTTCGACCGGTCTGGATGGACTGCATCTTACCTATCCTCCGATGCCTGTTTTGCGGAGAAGAATGCGTGTTAGACCTTTGTTTGACACTACCATCATGTGCGCCACCGGACGTGAATGCTTTACTGGACCCGATAACGGCCATGTTCTGCAGTGTCCTCAGCGTATTCCAATGTTGATGGCGGCATTCCTTGAGCCCCCACGGGTAGTAACAGCACCTGTTGGTGTGAACACTGGCTCCTCCTCTGACACCCAGGCTTTGGACGGCGCACAGGCTGACCCAGCACCGGCTGCGGACAGTGTGAAACATCATCTGTGCTCAATTGACGTGCTCTGTGAGGTGCTACAGGGGCCATCTACTGTGGAAGCAAGCAACGAAAATGTTGCGTCTACCAGCCAGGACACATAAACATTTGACTCATTTGGCTTTTTTAGAAAAATTCGCCCTTTTTTAAACAAGCTCAAATTTGGAACTATGAAACTAAATTGACATTCCTTTCATTTTTTGGGCACACGTGGTTTTTTAATGCTTATAGTGGTTCGGACTATAATCACGGACACTTTTAGAGCTAAAAATGTTTTACATTTTTTTAAAAATTCGACATTTTTTATACATTTTTGAACATTTTTAGCTAAAGAGATGTTTTTATAAACCTTGTGCGTACCGCTATCTAGTTATGCTAGTAGTACAGTAATAGGTTACATATGTCGTCCAGTCAGAAGAGGAGTGGGTGTTATATTCCATATAGGTACCCTATATAGGCGCAGGTAACATTGCAACCTTTCACCTATATTCTTCCCTACATTACATACATAACGGTTCTTAGGCATTGACCTTTTACCTAGACATGACACTGCATTCAGAACGCGGGTTTTTCCCTGGTTCAATTCTCATACATTATGCATGATGCTTCTTGGAAGCACAGCAGGACTAACAGTAGGATTACCATCTCCTGTATAATATCTCTGTATAAAGTTCAGGCCCAAAGTCATCCTTTAGGCCGACTCAGTAACACAGCAAGGTAGGACCCCTGGGGAGACCTATGGGTATATATACAGCCCATCTTGCTTAGGAAGATAGAGGAGACCGTGACTTCCCGGCTGACACACTGACAAGAGACGCTGAGGTTCCTGCATGCAGACGCTCCAGCTAGCAGTGGTCTAACATCCCTCGCAGGGTGTCCAACTCGAGACCAGGACGGGGTCCCACATTCTCTAAACTCTCAGGTAATGGGGTGGACTAGATCCTAGAGGGATTCTTGGCATAACACCTACATAGATGCTAGGTACATTTAGGTGCATCTAGTTAGGGAGACATCGTAGGAGTACGCACTTTTTATCATGTGTTTTATGTACTTGTATATATTCATGATTTATTCAAGATGGTAGAACTATACCATCCCTTTACTTTCGTAGTATTGCTAATCATATATCTCTGCTACTGTCTAATGGTTGTTGCAGCTCATATATTCTACACTAGAATAACAACCGGTCAATAAATACTTATTGAAACGCCCAGCCTGTTTATTCTGTGTAACTCTCTGAGACAAACTAAGTGAGCACGAGTGACTGAGCGAAAGGTAGTATATTGTTTCCACGATCCTGGGGGATCAGGGTTGTCATGTTCTGAGGTTGCCAAGAACTATTCTCTCCCCAATAAGAGGAGACTCTAGTGGCACTGTGAGCTTGCTAATACAGACAGGCTAAAGTATTTGGTGGGGGTGCTCGGAATCAGTCCGCCACCAATCCCACAGTTTATGTTATCCAAACGCGCAGATCCTGTATGGGTAATATAGGAACTACACGACAGTTCTTGAAACCTGCAAAGAAAAACCATTATGTTGTTTTTGAATATTGTTACCTTGTATAGTTTGGCTTCTCCAGTGGTGATGAGCTTTTTAATTTGGTTTGATTGATGAATGTGTTCCTCTATTCTTGCTGGTTTATATGGTTTAATCTGTCGAGAAGGTAATTTAAAATAAAAATGTTTGACTGTATGCTTAACAAATAACAGAAATAAAACTAGGAAATGTACTGTTTAATATTTTTTTAAAAAATTTGAGTAGAATCAATTTTCCACTACCACCATCCAACACTTTCCCTGAGGCAAGCAACTGCCGGAGTAGGAATAGTAAATTTACCCCCACCACCATCCAGCACTTTCCCTGAGGCAAGCACCTGTTGGAGTTGGAATAGTAAATTAGCCCCCACCACCATCCAACACTTTCCCTGAGGCAAGCACCTGTTGGAGTAGGAATAGTAAATTTGCCCCCACCACCATCCAGCACTTTCCCTAAGGCAAGCACAGGTTGGAGTAGGAATAGTAAATTTGCCCCCACCACCATCCAACACTTTCCCTGAGGCAAGCACCTGTCGGAGTAGGAATAGTAAATTTGCCCCCACCACCATCCAACACTTTCCCTGAGGCAAGCGCAGGTCGGAGTAGCAATAGTAAATTAGACCCCACCACCATCCAACACTTTCCCTGAGGAAAGCACCTGTCGGAGAAGGAATAGTACATTTGCCCCACCACCACCCAGCACTTTCCCTGAGGAAAGCACAGGTCGGAGTAGGAATAGAAAATTTGCCCCCACCACCATCCAACACTTTACCTGAGGCAAACACAGCTTGGCGTAGGGATAGTACATTTGCCCCCACCACCATCCAACACTTTCCCTGAGGCAAGAACAGGTTGGGGTAGGAATAGTGAATTTGCCCCACCACCATCCAACACTTTCCCTGAGGCAAGCACCCGTCAGACTAAGAATAGTAAATTTGCCCCACCACCATCCAGCACTTTCCCTTAGGCAAGCACAGGTCGGTGTAGGAATAGTAAATTTGCCCCACCATCATCCAACACTTTCCCTGAGGCAAGCACCTGTCGGTGTAGGAATAGTAAATTTGCCCCACCACCATCCAACACTTTCCCTGAGGTAAGCACCTGTCGGGGTAGGAATAGTAAATTAGCCCCCACCACCATCCAACACTTTCCCTGAGCCTGTTTCCTGAGGCAAAAACATGAAGGTGTGAAATTAGTAATATTTTAAACATAAATCTGATCTTTGTCTGCTAATGTTTTATTTCTCAGTTCAATAAAGCTTTTTTGTTTTGTTTTTCGTTCAGATTATTGTTAACATTTTACTTACATTTGATTCTGTAAAGGTTTGTTTCTTCCTGCTAGGTATTTGGTGTTGATTTATGTCCAAACTCTGTTAATATCAAAAGTAAAATGTGATTTAATTTTTTTCCTAGCTTATGGCTTTTTAAATTTACGTACATTTTGTTCCTTTATTCACTTACTTTTTATAGTTAAGATGATTTCACAAATATCTGCTTTAGATTGGTGGCTGCTTTTCAAAATGAGTAAATGATGTAAATAAATTAAAAATTATATTGTAAGTACTTGTGATTTATGTGTCAATATTTTGATGCTGTTTTATTGAAAACGTACACTTACTTCGGTCTGTAGATGGCAGTGTTCAATTTGACAAACAGCAAAATTCTTCAGCTGCTCCTGCTGTGTGTGGTCACCTTGGAAGTCAGTTTACCACTGAGCACTAAATGGTGGTCGGTTTCTTTTATACATTTTTTGAAGGTAAACAACAATTTAAAAGAAAATATGTATTGGAAACAGTTTTTTCGTGCGATTCACAACCTGACAGAATGTATATTTATTTTGTCATGAATAAAAATGTTCGTTTATAGGTTCATACTTGGAATGTCAGCCATTTTGTGTAGTTGCTAGCACACGGACTGTAATAAAAATAGTTGAAGGACTTACGTTTTATGTTGTTCGAAAAAGATTGTATGTTTAATCTCTTTTTGACTCTGAGACGAGTGTGCTTTTTTTGTAAAATGTTTAATTTTTTTATTTTATTTTCCCTGTCTTTTTGGACATTTTTATAGATTTCATTATTAATACTCGGGTATTTTAATGGAAAGGTACTTTAAAAGTACCCGAGTATTCAAATGAATACCTGGGTATTAATAATCTCCCCCACCCAAAACCCCTATATCCCTTGCATCCCGTCCAAGAGGATGGTTTGAAAATTAAAAAAGACTATTAATTTATAGAAAAATAATAAAAACATAGTATGCGTTGTAATGGTATGCGTAGAATTAGTATGCATTGTAATGGAATGCGTTGTAATGGTAGTTTGAATGTATCTCAATGTACATGTGTTGTAAAATCATGCAATGAAATGGTATTTGAGTTGTAAAAACTGTGATGTAAAAGCATGCATTGTAATGGTATGCGTTGTAATGTCATATATTCGGCACAATCAATCAATCAATCAATCACGGCATTTATAGAGCGCGCTACTCACCCGGGAGGGTCTCAAGGCGCTGGGGGAGGGGGTAAGTTACTGCTCGAACAGCCAGGTCTTGAGCTGCTTCCTGAAGGAGAGATGGTCCTGGGTTCGCCGAAGGTGAGTGGGCAGGGAGTTCCAGGTCTTGGCTGCCAGGTAGGAGAAGGATCTTCCTCCGGCGGTGGTTCTGCGGATGCGTGGTACGGTGGCGAGGGCGTGGCTGGTTGATCGTAGCTGGCGTGTGGGCGTGTAGAAGGTCATGCGGTCGTTGAGGTACTTTGGGCCCAGGTCGTGGAGGGCCTTGTGTGCGTGGGTGAGGAGTCTGAACGTGATTCTCTTGCTGACGGGGAGCCAGTGCAGGTCTTTCAGGTGCACGGTGATGTGGCTGTGTCGGGGGATGTCCAGGATGAGTCGTGCGGAGGCGTTCTGGATGCGCTGGAGTCTCTTTTGAAGTTTGGCTGTGGTTCCGGCGTAGAGGGTGTTCCCATAGTCCAGTCGGCTGGTGACGAGTGCCTGGGTGACGGTCTTCCTGGTTTCAGTGGGGATCCATCTGAAGATCTTGCGGAGCATGCGCAGGGTGTTGAAGCATGAAGATGAGACGGCGTTGACTTGTCTGGTCATCGACAGGGAGGAGTCCAGGATGAAGCCCAGGTTGCGTGCGTGATCCGTTGGCTTGGGCGCGGTGCCCAGGGCCGGGGGCCACCAGGAGTCGTCCCAGGCGGAGGGTGATGAGCCCAGGATGAGGACTTCCGTCTTGTCTGAGTTCAGTTTAAGGCGGCTGTTCCTCATCCAGTCGGCGACGTCTCTCATCCCGTCGTGTAGGTTGGCTCTGGCGGTGGTGGGGTCGTTGGTGAGGGAGAGGATCAGCTGGGTGTCGTCGGCGTAGGAGATGATGTTGAGGTTGTGTCGGCGTGCGATGGCTGCGAGGGGGCTCATGTAGACGTTGAAGAGGGTTGGGCTGAGTGAGGATCCTTGTGGAACGCCGCAGATGACTTCGGTGGCTTCGGATCTGAACGGGGGGAGGCGGACTCTCTGGGTTCTTCCGGCGAGGAACGAGATGATCCATTCCAGTGCTTTCTCTCGGACATGTAGGACATGGGTGCAGTCAATTGCCCCCAACACATGTGGAAATCCAGCAATGTCATAGAAGCCTTGTTTGTTCTCAAGTTGTTCCTGTGCAGTGCTGGGGAAGTGTAGATGCTGTGGCGTCAGGCTTATGATGGCATCCAAGACTTTGGGGAGGAACCTGGAGAAGGATGACTGTGAGACTCCACCCACTCTGGCAGTGGTTGGTTGGAAGGTACCAGAACATGTGAAGCACTGCAAGTAGCTTAGTCTGCGGAGGGATGTTTATGCAGCACTAGTATGGTGCCTGCAGCCTTGGTGCTATCTGTGTGAGTATGCATAAGATGGAGGTCCTCTTGAGCCTGTAGTGTGCTATCACGTCCTCTGGCCAGAGGTCTATCAGGGTGATGCGTTGGCGGTAGACCCGCTCTCTTCTTTGGCGCTGCCTCTGTGGTAGTCCTGGTGGCGGTGGCAGTGGTGGTGGTGGTTGTGGTCTTCTTGGGGCTCCAAGCTGCAGGAGTAGTACCTCCATGGCATCATTAGGTGAGCAAATGAGGCTCTGGGTTTGTCTCCCTTATGTTCTGTTTTTTTTTGGTCCATTTTTTAGAGCAGCTTTTTTCTGATCTTAAAAAACAGCCACTAACTGGCCTTAGTGGCATTTTTTTGGGAGTATCGCCGGACCGAACATTCATTGTAAATATTGCGAAGTGGGGTTAGCGGCAATTTTTTCACGGGAACGCCCACCTTGCATATCATTTTTGTTAAGTCACGCTAACAGAAGTGGCGATCCGAAAATCGCACGTTTACGCAGGAAAACTGCATCTAACTGCGGTTAGCGGCAACTTGTAAATACAGCGATAAAAAAAAACTGCCGTAGCATCAATTTTTTTATGCTACGGTGGTGTTAACTCCTTGTACATATGCCCCAAAGAGTTTTCTTAAAATAACCCTCACCCACCAAGATGTCCCATGTTGGAATGCTTCATCATAGGGTTCTTCCCATCCTTCTGCGGGACGGGACATGCTGCGACAGACGAAGATGTGGGAGCACTTTGTGAGTTGAATACTATAAAGTAATGGATGGTATAAGAGTGGGATGGTCTACTCTAGGGTTAAAATATACCTGACTATGTAGGAACTAAATATTTATTCAATCCTCTTGCTGGAATTGTTAGAAATGGGGAAAGGAGAGGCAAACGTCCATGTGTGTGTATCTCACAGCCAACATGTTTCAAGCCATTACCCCAAGGCTTTTCGTCAGGACCATAACAATGATCCCTAGTACCACTCCTATTAGTGACACCAATTAGGTCTAAGTGTAGAAGACTTTTATAGAGTGGAGCTATAAAGAGTGGAGGAGAGTGTCGTACATTGAAGCGGTGTAGAGTGGATCACTGTACAGTGGAGTAGCAAACAGAGGAATAGCGTACAGTGGGATACCGTTCAGTGGAGTGTAGAAGAGAGGAGTGGCATGGAGTGGAATGGTTTAAAGTGGAGTGGTGTGCAGTGGAGTGGTGTAGAATGGAGGAGGGTATAGTGGATTAGGGTACAGTGGAGTGGTGTCGTTTAGAGTCGAGTAAACTCTTATGAATTGGAATGGGGGGTGAACCCATCTCAACTTCCGTACCTTTACATCGTACCCCAGAGCAGGTAAAATTTTACCAGCCAGAGGAAGGCCCCCACGGTCCCCTCTGACATCCTGCCCTGACATACCCCAATACAATATTTCCCCCAGGCAAACCAAAAAAGCCCTCAGGCAACCCCTATTAATTACTTAACTATACACAGATACCCCAGAGACTTACACCCAACAAAACAATCAGACAGTTGCAATTAACACGTAGGGACAGAGACACAGGACTTATATAGGACAGTATGGGCAGTACACAACACACAGAACTCTCTCAGACACACCAAGAACAACAGACACCTTCCAAAACCTCCACAACTCTCAAAACACAGAAACAGTGTGGCTGAAAGAGAAAGTGAAAGTGTACTGTACTCCTCCATGTGCCAGGATGCAGACTGACATAATTTCCTGTCAGTTTGCGGTCAGTTTTTCCATTTTGCAACAAAATTTCACAAGCCTAGGGCTGAGTGTGAATATTTCATTTATATATGTATATTTTGCGAGTATTTTTCGTCCCGAAAATGGAAAAAAGTTCCGCAAGGGGGTAATTGTGGTTTTTTTTTATTGCTAATTTATACATGAACAATATATGTTCCATTTCATGCATTTAGTCTGGAATAACAGTACAATATGTATTAGTAATGTGATCTGTGTGTTGTACTTTTGTGTGGTGTATCTGTTCTGTACATATATTGGTGGTCCAGAGCCATTATGAGGCACTATTTTCTCACATTGGTCTGTTCTTGACTGGACATCTGTGTACGTAGATCCCTTGACAGGGTGTATCACATTACTGTTGACCTTGGTGGTATGTGTCACTACTAACCCTGGGCATAGTTTGCGTAGTAGCACTACACATAGCTACGCGAAGTTCACTTTGAACTACGCGTAACTACGCATAGTGCGTAGCTGTGTGCCTGTCTGCACTGTGCAATAATTGCCAACGGCATCTTGCACAGTGCAAGTTAAGATAAAATAAGTATCTCTGGGGCCGATTATGATGGCGGGCGGACTTTGTCCGCCTGCCATCGCCCCGGTAAATGGGACCGCCCGCTATGTGTGCGGCGGTCCCGCACATGTGATTAGGATGCCACGGTGGCGGTGGCATCCCCCATTTCCAGCATTGTGGCGGGCGGTGCTCACAACACCGCCCGCCACAGTGCTGGAAATGCATGTTGTGCATCTGCATGCACAACGTGACAGGCACCGCGCGGTGCCTGCCACCTTGTGCATGCAGATGCAGGGGGTACCATAGGTACCCCCCATGTGCAGCCCCCACCCCCACAACACCCTGGGGGCCCCCAACGGGCCCCCAACAGCAAAGACCGCGAGCCTTTCCATGGCGGCAACGCCACCATGGAAAGGCTCATCTCCGCCGGCATCATAATATGGATGGCAGTGTCTTGCAGACACCGCCACCATATTAAACCCTTTTCCACCCAGTCGACTGTTCGGCCGGGCGGTAAACTTGCGGACGGTCTTACCATCTGCCGGGCTCCCCTCCACCATGGTAATATGGCGGGGGGGAATTTGTTGGCGGACGGGCGATTATGGCGATCCGCCCGACATCGTAATCGACCCCTCTGTCTTTATATGCTAAGATGCATATAGTCATTTCCCAAAAGTGAAAATGATAAATTAACAAGCAGTGAGAGAGGTGATGATTTTGGGATCCTCCCTAACCTAGGGAGAGAACCAAGCAGATGCCTTGAAAACAAAAAGCACATCTTGTTGAACGATTTGGTGGTGGTCCCATCCTCTTAGGACCACCCCAAGCACAGTTATTGGCAAAAATACAATCCCAACCAAAGGCCCTGCAAAGCATTATGGGACGAGATTAGCAGTGGGCAGTGAATATGATAGTATCCAATATCAAAATAATTCTACAAAGAGCTGCAGTTCAACTAGTCGTTACTAGATGTCCCTCACGAGTCAAATGCAAAAGCATTGAAATTATTATTACATCAAGCTGCAGTTCCACTAGTCGTTACTAGATGTCCCTCACGAGTCAAATGCAAAAGCTTCATGAAAGGGTTTCAATGCTTTTGCATTTGACTCGTGAGGGACATCTAGTAACGACTAGTGGAACTGCAGCTTGATGTATTAATAATTTCAATGCTTTTACATTTGACTCGTGAGGGACATCTAGTAACGACTAGTTGAACTGCAGCTCTTTGTAGAATTATTTTGATATTGGACACTATAATATTCACTGCCCACTGCTAATCTTGTCCCATAATGCTTTGCAGGGCCTTTGGTTGGGATTGTATTTCTGCCCATAACTGTGCTTGGGGTGGTCCTAGGAGGAAGGGACCACCACTGAATCATTCAGCATGATATGCTCTTTGTGTTCAAGGCATCTGCTTGGTCCTCCCCTAGGTTAGGGGACCCCAAAATCATCACCTCTCTCATTGCCTGATATTTTCATTCTCAAAGTTCATTTTTGTGAATTGGTTATATGTTTTTTAGCATGTACAATTGCTTTATCAAAGCATTTGTAGGTGTTGATGGTTTTGCTGCTACGCTACGTCAATTAGCACAGTTTTTGCACTGTGCTACGTGCAATTTGCGTAGTAGCACAAACTACGCATGCTCCGTGAGCGTAGCATAGTACTACGCCCAGGGTTAGTCACTACATGTGAGCCTCTAACATCACACATTGCTGTGATGTTTGTGCGAGTCTGATGGTCTTGGTACACATATGTACTTGATCAACAGGCAGTCACTACTTGTCTATGATATTTGTCAATCCGCATGCAATGAACAGCTATGGAGGCAGACCCCACCATTACCATCAAAGAAGCAGACAAGGGAGGGGCTATCGTGATTATGTCCACTGCAGATTGCAGAACGGAATGTCTACGCCAATCGAGCAATGTCCGATACTATACTCCCCTCTCCGTGGATCCAACACAACGCCTCATCACACGAATCAAATCCTTGGTGGCCTCCGCACTCAACCAAGGATGGATTACTAAAAATGAGGCTAACTTCTTGACCAATGACACCCCAAGACTTCCCTACTTTTACACCCTCCCCAAAATCCACAAGGGGATCCAACCCCCCCTGGGAGACCCATTGTTTCCGGGATAGGGTCGGTCCTGGAACCTCTTTCCAAATTTTGTGACCATTTCTTTCAGCCACTGGTCCAAATCACGCCAACCTTCCTCCAGGACACCATGGATGTATTAAACTTAATTGAGACTACCAACCGGGGAGGAACACAGCCTGATGTCCTTTTAACCCTTGACGTAGAGGCGCTGTATACCAACAATCCTCAACTCACCATGCTTGAGGTTGTAGAGGAAATCCTACGCCACACTACCTGGACATCTCCCACCCCCATAAGCTTCATTATGGAATGTGTATATATTGCCCTAACTGAGAATTTCTTCCAGTTTGAGGATAACATTTACCATCAAACCCAGGGCACTTCAATGGGGAGCACCTTTGCCCCGAGTCTGGCATGTGTCTACATGTCGGACTTTGAGGCAAGGTACGTGCTCAACACCACCAACCCCTACACTGAGAATATCTCACTATGGCGTCGCCACATCGACGACATCTTGGTGTTTTGGAAAGGGGGCACCAACCTCATCCCCAGTTTCCTTTCTTGGGTCAATAGTCTTAACCCTTACCTTAATTTTACTGCTAATACCTCTGACACTGAGTTACCCTTCCTGGACCTCATGATTAGACGGAAGCAAGATAAACTGGAGACTATCGCCTTCAAAAAGCCCACCGACAGCCGTGGCCTTTTCTGTTCAGTAGCTTCCACCCCAAGGCCCTAAGGGAAAACCTCCCCTATGGCCAGTTTTTATGGATAAGACGTAACTGTAGTAATGTGGAGGATTTCAAGACACAAGCAGCTGAACTTACTACACACTTAGCCAAAAGACAATACCCCATCAGACAAATCAACAATGCTCAAAAAAGAGCTTGCAACGCCAATAGAGCAGCACTATTGGAGAAACAACCCAAATCCAATACTACCCAAATGACCTGTGTGACCACCTTTACTCCGGAGTCCAACATGATTAAACGGGTCATCAATAAGCACTGGAACATCCTCCACGTAGGGGACCAAACCCTTGACAAACCTAGGTTTGCTTTTAAACGCACTGCAAACCTCAAAGACCTACTCATAAACACCAGACCCAAAAAGAGAACTCCTCCACCTCCCAATACTCTATGGGACCTACCGCCCGTAAGTGGCCATTTTCCATGTGGCCAGTGTGTGGTTTGCCCCCTCACAAAAACTTCAAAAACCGTAATACTTACCAACACCCTGACATGGCACCAAACCAGACACACCAATTGCAATACGTGCAATTGTATCTACCTCATCACCTGTCCCTGCCAGCTGCAATACGTAGGCATGACCACCCGCCTAGTCAAAATCAGAGTGACAGAACACAGAAGCAATATCAGGTGCAAGAAAACCAACATAAAGAGGTATACACACTTCGCAGAACACAACCACACCTCCAATGACCTCTCGTGGACCATTTTGGAAGCGTTTCCACAGATCCCAAAGGAGGCCCTCTTCAGGAAAGAGCAAAACTGGGTTTTTAAATTATCTTCCCACACACGAGGTCTGAATGATGATATTCCCTGGGCCGAACTTAACCGCCCTTGACCATATCATCTAGTGCCTTGTTGACCTCCAAGTAATACTCCAAAGCCCACTGTCCCTTTTGAGTGAACCCCCCTCTGGGCTACACATCTTATACCAGTTCCCCCATGGACACTGGTCCTGGGCTGCATACAAGGCACCTACCAAGCAGTTCTTACTCAATATTAGGGACCTATCACTGTGGGCCCCCAGCCTAATACTAACCACCACTAGACTCTGTCCCAATGATCGCAGCATCTTACCCCCGCCTTCACTGTCCACCACTGGGTCACTATCCGATGACCTTTACTAAATACCTACACGGGAGCCAGCGCACTATCACAGATCTCGTAAACGCTGTGTCCTGTTCATTAACCTTAATGGGCCTTTTGCCGCTCTCCTCTTCCATTATCACCAAGTTGATTCCATTAGGGGTTCTAGTTATGAGGCGCTTAGAATCATGCCTCTTAGACCTTTAACCACTCTCAGGTCGCCCCAGGGGCACCCATGCACCAAAGGTCCACGCCACTTGTGAGACACACTCGACATCTAAGTTCATACCCAACATGGCCGCCACCCTGACTGGTCTAGTCATTTACGCAGGAACGTCCTCGCGGCTTCGTTGTAAGCCGCGCACCCGGAAGCAACCCTCACGGGGCCCAGAGTCAGGGTAGGACGGATGCAAGTTGCTCAGTCTCCTGCCATGAGTATGACTATTGCTTGCTTTCCGCCATTCCGAGCACCACCATCGAGACTACGGTAAGACTGTTATCTGCTGATTAGTAATAAGTGACTACTTGTCCCTCTTTTCCGCAGTAACCAGAGCAACTACGTGCTCTGCTTCCCCCGTCAGCTCTTGACCTAAATTCTTTTGGTGAGTTCTAGCGTTTACTCAAGTGTCGCCCGGCAATTTTGCTGTTTTCAATTTTTCCACTGTGATTTATCGCTAGCTGCACGGGTCTCTGCGACCTCCGCCACCATAGAGATGAGCTTGGACACGCCGTTTACCGGCATATGCCCCCGCTCGTATCTCCGCCTTGTGCAGCCTGTTTATTAACTGGGTTTTTATTGCCGTAGTCAGTTCCCAATGACGCTGTAGACGCCATTTCCACTCTAACGGTTAATTTACTCCTGCCTTGATTGTGAGACGTGTTATGGGCTGAATGTGTTTTCTAGACTTAACGAGCGCTGCGCTCTCACATCGTGGCTGAATGTGTTTCAACCGTCCGGACTACAAGAGCTTTGTTCTCCCACATCATGGCATAACCATAAGTCTCTCGGATGAACCCACACTGATTGGTCGCCATTGACACGGAGCCCCCAGACGTTGCTTAAATTACACACCAACATGTCTGTGGCTCTTCCAGATCACAATACCGGCACCATTAGCTGCTATGTCTGCAATTCCTTAGTCACGATGCCATCATTTATCACTTAGCACATCACAGGTGATTACTCACAATGTTGCAATTGCTCTAAATTACCCACACACCGTACCCATTAGAGCTCACCCTTATAGTAGGCTGGTGTTACCACCACTGTCACACCAAGCACCATCGCTGTACTGCCTTATTACATACATATGAGTGATCTCACCACTATGTACTGTTTTTAACTAGCCCTTGGTTTCTTTTCTTCTCTCCCTTTTTTTTATTGTTTCCTCCCCTTCCCTCAGGTCTTTGCGCCCCGGCATGATTCAATCTGGGGTGCCCTACTGCTTCTGGCTATCAGTAACACTTAACTGAACAAGGCCTGCGGTAGTGCTCATAAACACAGCTTTTAGCTACACTCACGGTCCTGATGAAGTGCCATTAGACCTGTGAGGGGCTCAACAGGCACGAAACATGTTGACCCATAGCACCATTTTAGCCCTATAGGACCATCATATCCATTCAGCTGCTCATTTATTTTAATTAGGCTAGCGCGCCCATAGAATAAACTCATCTGCTGGATTGCCCTAGACCTATTTTATCCCACTCATCCACCGCACTACCCAGCCCACACACCCGCACTCACCCAACAGCTTCATCAAAAGATCTCCGCCAAAGAGCCCCGTTCGCGGGAGCCCGTCGGGCATTGCAGCACTGGCCCGACAAGGAGCAGGCCATATGATGAAGCATGACATCCTCTGGGGTGTGTGAGGGCACTTCTTAAAAAGTCCTCCCCTCCCCCTCCCTCTTCAAGGAACTGCACACTATTCTGTTTAATACTTGTGCAGACAACGACACATGAAAAGACATGAAAAGACATGCATGTCAGCAATGAGCTAATGTTATCATGTATGTTACAATGTGTGTTGGATGCACAGTTAACATTGTAAGTTAGTCTTGGTGTTGTCTCTACACATATCATTAGTACCCAATGGACTACAATATCCTACAGACACAGATCAGATGATGCATACTTAAATGTGTGTAACAGATAGCATGAGGGAGCTGCATCCTCCGATTTATGCATGGCTTTACATGACACACTGAGCCATGATGAAGCATGTTGCAGACCCAGCTTCACATGTGAACATGTCACTAGTACTTTGTAATGTCAAGGCTGCACTTTGCATGTCACAGTCATTGCAAAAGGAAAAGTGACAATGCCTGTTAGCGCAAGCAGTCCACATGTCCTGCGGATCATACTGTGCCTTTGTATGAGACCCTAATGTCTAGACACAGATGCTGGGATGACATTGCCTGCATTGTACGTGATCTAGTGGTCCCATTTCCTTTGACTTATTGTATCAACAATTAACATTTGCTGATGTCAAGTCTTGTCATGTTCTTGTTTTAACATCACTCTCATGTGTAGTATGCATGTTGCAACTTGTTGTGATCATAATTGAAGGATGGTACTGGTTATGTACAAATGTTAGTGTGCATTGCAGGACACACACCATGAGTACACTGATGTTGCAGGGTAGACATCCTATCTCTTTAAATGTGCTCTCAACGTATTTGAGCAAGATTATGTTGCACAGAACGTCACTGTTGAGGAGGAGGCCCATCTGCTCTGCTGGACTTGTGATGCCGGGGACATGTGATGAGTAAAATTGGAGTGTCCACTGCCATCCCCTGCATCAGTATTTTGAATTGCATAATTTGCATTCCATGCTGTACCCTGTATTTGATTATCTGTGCTCACAAAGGATTATGCTTGCTTTGTCAGTGAGTCTGAGATAGTATTGTATATTGATGCCTGCTGTAGTATTGAGTTGTTAGTAATGGTTGAGAGTGAGGGAGAGGGAGAGGAGGACCAGGGGTTGTATAAGCAGCTTATCCATTGAAAAGCCTGCTTGTGCCTAAGTTTTTAAATGGACAACGTTGTCCATGTGATCTGCTTGCAGATGTTGTCATTCAAGAGGCAAACATATGTTGCATCCTATCATCAACACATGTTGGTGATCACTTTGTTGTATATCACATTCACATGGATGATTGATGTTCTGTCCACTGCTATATGTGATAGGTGTGTTGCACAGATTATGATTTAACTTTGAGTTGACAGATATATGAAGTGATAAAACAAGCATACAGGACTTTGGTGTGGTGATATTTTATTCTACAAAGTTACAATTTTTAATATTTTGGGGGGGAATATACATGTGATGTGATATTTGGTCCTGTGATTAGGTAAAAAAAATAGAGATTATTTGTTCTCTTCTTGCTGTTCCTGCAGCAGAAGCTGGTGTGTGTCTGGCATCTGCCTCTTCCTCCTGGTCATCAGATGGGTGTTCATGCTCCTCCTGCTCTTCATCCAATGGCGTGTTTGTGCGTACACATATATTGTGCAGAATGCAACAGGCCATTATTATCTTGCACACAAGTTCAGGTCTGTACAGGAGTCGGCCCCCCAATACGTCTAAGCACTGGAACCTGGATTTATGGACTCCAAATGTCCGTTCAACTATGGCCCTTGTGCGTCCCAGTGCAATGTTGTAGTCTCTCTGGGCCTGTGTGTGTGTCACTCTGAGGGGCATCATCAGCCATGGCGTGAGTGCATATCCTTGATCACCTGAAACAGATTGAAGAGATATGGGGCCATTAGTACATGTGCCTGCTGTGTTTGCAGAGTGCCTTCTTAGGTGTGTGTGCATTGTGCAACTTTGAACTTTCTGGTTTGACATGTTGATTTTCCTACACTTTACCAGCATCATTGAAATTGACTTGCCTATACTTGACAGACTACACATCACCATGTTGTCATTGTCCGTGTCCTGTGTATTGACTCCATGTTGTGACAATCAGGATGCATGGGTCAATGAAAAAGAACATGGTAGTTTCCTTACAGGCACGTTGCACAAACCTGATGTGTCCTGTGCACATATTGTTGAGGGTGCACCATTGGCACATGTGCCATGTTAGGCATCTACCTTTACTTTTTGATGACTACAATGTTGGGACATCATCTGAGTACCTCATTGTTAGACATTGTGCTGAGGGTGACTGAGAGTGTAAATCTTGTCTGCTAAAGATTTGACTCATTGGGTGCTCTTTACATCCACCTTGCCACAAATGTGGGACAGAGTCTAGGTGACAATGGCACTGCTACCTAGTTCACTTGACTTACTGGGACAATTGTGGACAGCATACATATAAATTGATGTACTTGTGCATGGTTTGACTTATACTCTGCATGCAATAAGTTGACCAAAACCAACTGGAGCAACTTCTCATTAGTTTAAGTCCCACGGTGGTGGACAATCCCGAACTTGCAACCGAGACTTACTCTACCTGACTCAACTCCACCTTTTATCAACTTGTACTGACAAAAATCGGTGGCCCTAGCAGGACCCGTCCGTCTGCTCCTTGGTTCTCAGAAGCCCTCAGAATGGAAAAACAAGGTTGTAGACGCCAAGAGAGGAAATGGAGAGCCCAATATGACACATACGAGAGAGAAATTTATAAACACTCGTTAACTAAATATAAAGCCCTATTGGTTACAGAAAAGGCAGCCTACTTCTCTTCGCAAATTGAATCTGCCAAAAACTCAGCTAGGGAGCTCTCTCAAGTTATTAATAAATTAACTAAACAACGGGAGTATAAAAGGGATTGGGTCAGCCAGTCCATCTGCGATGATATTGCTTCGCACTTCAGGGGTAAAATCGACTCCATTTTTTACTCATTTGGTCATTGTGGTAATCTCCCGCCAGCCACCGGTCAAGATAATGTGAACACAGTTTCCGATAATGACTTGTCTAGTAATAGCTTTGAGTTTTTTTCCCTGTTTCCATGGCATTAATAAAAGACCTTATCCTAACCACCAAGTCAGGTTCTCCAGACAATCCTTGTCCGCCCTCAGTTATTAAGCTAGTTCCTGACATTATTGCATTCCACCTTTCAAACATATTTAATAATGTGTTTGGAACTGGTATCTTTCCATCCCAATGGAAGCGAGCCTCCATCCTGCCTTTACTGAAAAAACCCAATTTGGATCCCGAAGACCCAGCCAACTATCAACCTATTTCCAGGCTTCCTTTCCCTGCGAAAATAGTCGAGAAAGTAATGAACACTCAATTAAATCAGTTCATTAAGGACCCCAACTGCCTGGACCCTACTCAATTCGGATTTAGATCCGAACATAGGGGCCGATTACGATGGCGGACGGACTGAAGTCCGTCCGCCATCGTAGTGGTGACCGGGACCGTCCGCAATATATGCGGCGGTCCCGCACACCCAATTAGGATGCGACCGCCACCATGGCGGTCGCATTTTGCACTTTAACATTGCGGCGGGTGCTGCTGACTGCAGCACCGGCCACGATGTTCAAAATGCATGTTGTGCATTTCACTGCACTACGTGGCAGGCACCACACGGTGCCTGCCACTTGGTGCAGTGAAATGCCATGGTACCCCCTCAGTGCACAAACACCACCCACAGACACAAGGGGGGCCCGCAACGGGCCCCCGAAGCCAATCTCCACCAGCCTTTCAATGGCGGTTTACCCGCCACGGAAAGTCTGGCTGAAGACAGCATCCTAATTTGTCGGACGGTGCCTGCTAGGCACCGCCACCATTTTTGGATGCAGACCGCTCTGCCAGGCAATCGGTACGATTGCCTGTGGCGGTTCCGTGGCAGACAGTCTTTGCGTCCGCCATGGTCGCAGTCTGGATCCCCCGCCATCGTAATGTGGCGGGGGGAAAATCGCGGTCCAATGGCGGAAGGACCACCACTGTATGGCTGGCGCTGGCTGTCCTTCCACCATCGCAATGACCCCCATAGTACAGAGACTGCTCTGATCATGGCCACCGATGAGCTCAAATTCATCTTAGATAAGGGGGATCAGCCGCCTTTATCCTGCTGGACCTCTCTGCAGCATTTGACACGGTGGATCATTCTATATTTGGGAATAGATGCATGTGAAACATGGGTTTTGGGTGGGGGAATGTATTAATACTCAGGTATTAATTTTAATACTGGAGAATTAATAGTAATTTAGTTTTACTGTTAGATAATTTTTAAAATAATTTATATTTAATTTAATGAAAAAGCTTTTGCCTCTAAAATCTGGGAAATAGGTGTTTTGGGTGGGGAGTGTATTAATACTCAGGTATATTTTTTAAATTCTAGAGAATTAATTGAAATTTAGATTTAGTGATAGTTAATTATAAAAATATTTTTAAGTAATAATATTTAAAAAAGGAATTGCACCTATCCTGTGGCACAGGATGCATAGGAAACAGGAGTTTTGGGTGGGGGAGTGTATTAATATGCAGGTATTAATTTTAATACATGAGTATTATTTATTACTTAATTTAAAAGTTTTTTATTGTAATTTTTTAAAATTAATAAAAGTAATGTGCAGAAATATTCAGGGTGTTTTTGGGTGGGGAGGTGATTTTATTTAAAGGAATAAATATAATTTTTCAATTAATAATTTTTTGTGTGGAATTGTTTCCTGCTTTTGTTCCAAGGATGTACGAAATGTTAATTTTGGTTCGATTTTACAGAATGGTAAAGGTTACCTTTTTTAAGGTTTTTCTGTTGTCTTGTTAAAAAGGCCTGGTGTATTTGCTGGTTTATTTGGGATTTTTCTTTTAGTTCTTCACTATGTTGTGTTTGGTGGTTTTGATTCTTTGGTTCTGCTAAAAGTGAACAATTTTAATAGTTTGTTATTTGGATTTTTTTTGTTTTCCAAATAGCCTGCAAAGAAATTGATTATTGATTTTGTCCTTGAAAACAAGTCATTTTGCTTTTGTTTATGAGGCTGACATTTTTACTGCAAAGATACTTTTTAAAATAAAATGTTTTTGTTCTTGAAACCTGCAAAGAAAAACCATTATGTTGTTTTTGAATATTTTTACCTTGTATAGTTTGGCTTCTCCAGTGGTGATGGGCTTTTTAATTTGCTTTGATTGATGAATGTGCTCCTCTATTCTTGCTGGTTTATATGGTTTAATCTGTTGAGAAGGTAAATAAAAATAAAAATGTTTGACTGTATGCTTAACAAATAACAGAAATAAAAATAGGAAACTTAGGGGCATATTAGCAAGACAGGCGATAAAATTATCACCGTTTTAGCGGCAGGAAACTGCCGCTAAAACGGCGATAATGGGCTTGCTAATATGCCCTATAGAATTCCAATAGAAGCCCAGGTTAGATGTGCAGGACATCTAACCTGGGCTTCTATTGGAATTCCATAACGCATATTAGCAAGCCCATTATCGCCGTTTTAGCGGCAGTTTCCTGCCGCTAAAACGGTGATAATTTTATCGCCTGTCTTGCTAATATGCCCCTTACTGTTTAACATTTTTTTTTTTAAATTTAAGTAGAATCAATTTTCCACCACCACCATCCAACATTATCCCTGAGGCAAGCACATGTCGGAGTAGGAATAGTAAATTTGCCCCCACCACCATCCAACACTTTCCCTGAGGCAAGCACCTGTCGTAGTAGGAATAGTAAATTTACCCCCACCACCATCCAACACTTTCCCTGAGGCAAGCACAGGTCAGAGTAGGAATAGAAAATTAGCCCCCACCACCATCCAACACTTTCCCTGAGGCAAGCAGAGGTCGGAGTAGGAATAGAAAATTTGCCCCCACCACCATCCAACACTTTCCCTGAGGCAAGCACCTGTTGGAGTAGGAATAGTAAATTTGCCCCCACCACCATCCATCACTTTCCCTGAGGCAAGCACAGGTTGGAGTAGGAATAGTAAATTTGCCCCCACCACCATCTAGCACTTTCCCTGAGGCAAGCACAGGTCGGTGTAGAAATAGTAAATTTGCCCCACCACCATCCAACACTTTCTCTGAGGCAAGCACCTGTCGGTGTAGGAATAGTAAGTTTGCCCCCACCACCATCCAACACTTTCCCTGAGGTAAGCACAGGTCGGAGTAGTAATAGTAAATTAGCCCCCACCACCATCCAACACTTTCCCTGAGGCAAGCACCTGTCAGAGTAGGAATTTTAAATTTGCCCCCACCACCATCCAGCACTTTCCCTGAGGCAAGCACCTGTCGGAGTTGGAATAGTAAATTTGCCCCCATCACCATACAACACTTTCCCTGAGGCAAGTACCTGTCGGTGTAGGAATAGTAAATTTGCCCCCACCACCATCCAGCTCTTTCTCTGAGGCAAGCACCTGTTGGAGTTGGAATAGTATATTAGCCCCCACCACCATCCAACACTTTCCATGAGGCAAGCACAGGTCGGAGTAGTAAAAGTAAATTAGCCTCCAC
The DNA here is from genome assembly GCA_963921515.1 of Calotriton arnoldi. NCBI lineage: Eukaryota > Metazoa > Chordata > Amphibia > Caudata > Salamandridae > Calotriton > Calotriton arnoldi. The sequence goes on along the minus strand of CAWUFW010017714.1, from coordinate 20,521 downwards.
CACCATCCAACACTTTCCCTGAGCCTGTTTCCTGAGGCAAAAACATGAAGGTGTTAAATTAGTAATATTTTAAACATAAATCTGATCTTTGTCTGCTAATGTTTTATTTCTCAGTTCAATAAGGTTTATTTTTTTATTTTTCGTTCAGATTATTGTTAACATTTTACTTACATTTGATTCTGTAAAGGTTTGTTTCTTCCTGCTAGGAATTTGGTGTTAATTTATGTCCAAACTCTGTTAATATCAAAAGTAAAATGTGATTTAATTGTTTTTCTAGCTTATGGCTTATTAAATTTACGTATATTTTGTTCCTTTATTCACTTACTCTTATAATTAAGATAATTTCACAAATATCTGCTTTAGATTGGTGGCTGCTTTTCAAAATGAGTCAATGCTGTAAATAAATTAAAAATTATATTGTAAGTACTTGTGATTTATGTGTCAATATTTTGATGCTGTTTTATTGAAAACGTACACTTATTTCGGTCTGTAGATGGCAGTGTTCACTTTGACAAATGTCAAAATTCTTCAGCTGCTCCTGCTGTGTGTGGTCACCTTGGAAGTCAGTTTACCACTGAGCACAAAATGGTGGTCGGTTTCTTTTATACGTTTTTTGAGGGTAAACAACAATTTAAAAGAAAATATGTATTGGAAACAGTTTTTTAGTGCGATTCCCAACCTGACAGAATGTATATTTGTTTTGTCATGTGTAAAAATGTTCGTTTATAAGTTCCTTCTTGGACTGTCAGCCATTTTGTGTAGCTGCTAGCACAGGGACTGTAATAAAAATAGTTGAAGGACTTACGTTTTATGTTGTTCGAAAAAGATTGTATGTTTAATCTCTTTTCGACTCTGAGACCAGTGTGCTTTTTTTGTAAAATGTTTACATTTTTTGTTTTATTTTCCCTGTCTTTTTGGACATTTTTATAGATTTTATTATTAATACTCAGGTATTTTAATGAAAAGGTACTTTAAAAAGTACCCGAGTATTCAAATGAATACCTGGGTATTAATAATCTCCCCCGCCCAAAACCCCTATATCCCTTGCATCCCGTCCCAGAGGATGGTTTGAAAATTTAAAAAAACTATTAATTTATAGAAAAATAATAAAAACATAGTATGCGTTGTAATGGTATGCGTAGAATTAGTATGCATTGTAATGGAATGCGTTTTAATGGTAGTTTTAATGTATCTCAATGTACATGCGTTGTAATGTTCTGCGTTGTAAAAACATGCGATGTAATGGTAATTGCGTTGTAAAAACTGTGATGTAAAAGCATGTATTGTAATGGTATGCGTTGTAATGTCATATATTTGGCACAAGTAGGACATGGGTGCAGTCAATTGCCCCCAACACATGTGGAAAAGCAGCAATGTCATAGAAGCCTTGTTTGTTCTCAAGTTGTTCCTGTGCAGTGTTGTGGAAGTGTAGATGCTGTGGCGTAAGGCTGATGATGGCATCCATGACTTTGGGGAGGAACCTGGAGAAGGATGACTGTGAGACTCCATTCACTCTGGCAGTGGTTGGTTGGAAGGTGCCAGAACATGTGCAGCACTGCAAGTAGCTTAGTCTGCGGAGGGATGTTTGTGCAGCGCTGGTATGGTGCCTGCAGTTTTGGTGCTATCTGTGTGAGTATGCGTAAGATGGAGATCCTCTTGAGTCTGTAGTGTGCTATCACGTCCTCTGGCCAGAGGTCTATCAGGGTGATGCGTTGGCAGTAGACCCGCTCTCTTCTTTGGCGCTGCCTCTGTGGTAGTCCTGGTGGCGGTGGCAGCGGTGGTGGTGGTTGTGGTCTTCTTGGGGCTCCAAGCTGCAGGAGTAGTACCTCCATGGCATCATTAGGTGAGAAAATTAGGCTCTGGGTTTGTCTCCCTTATGTTCTGTTTTTTTTTGCTCCATTTTTTAGAGCAGATTTTTTCTGGTCTTAAAAAACAGCCGCTAACTGGCCTTAGTGGCATTTTTTTGGGAGTATCGTCGGACCGAACATTCATTGTAAATATTGCGAAGTGGGGTTAGCGGCAGTTTTTTCACGGGAACGCCCACCTTGCATATAATTTTCGTTAAGTTACGCTAACAGAAGTGGCGATCTGAAAATCGCACGTTTACGCAGGAAAACTGCATCTAACTGCGGTTAGCGGCAACTTGTAAATACGGTGATAAAAAAAAGCTGCTGTAGCATCAATTTTTTTACGCTACAGCGGTGTTAACTCCTTGTACATATGGTAAAATGTCAGGAAAGAGTATGGAGGAAAGATTTTAACGAAGAAAATAAAAGGAATTATAAAGAGGCCCTAAGAGAATATCATAAAAAGATACAGGAAGCAAAGAAAAGCTTCTTTGCATCTAAAATCGAGTCCGCAGGAAATAAAAGCAAAGAAATTTTCAGTATCGTTAAAAACTTCTCTTCACCTAGGGCTGCAACAAGGCTCTCCCTCCCTCTGCTGTCTGGATTGGAAAATTAGCCAATTTCTTCTATACGAAGATTATAACAATTCAATCCTCCTTTGATGGTTTAGTTGGGAAAGATGCGATGGCTTCCTCTATAACTGCCCCCCGAATGAGGACGGGAGGGCCACCCTCTCCATCTTCCCTCCCATGTCCCTTGAGACGTCTTTATCAATAATGAAGGCCCTTAAATCCGGCTCTCCCGTGGATCCGTGCCCTGCCAAATTCCTGGCTTCAATGGCAGAGGTTCTGAACACCACTGTGAATAACGTTTTGAACGTGTCTCTTCTCAGCGGTCAAGTCCCAGTAAGTTGGAAAAGTGCAAAAATTATCCCTTTATTGAAAAAAATCTATGGCTGATCCCTTGGTCTTAACTAACTACAGACCAATCTCCTTACTGTCCTTCTTTGCAAAGACAATTGAGAAATATGTTGACATGGTGATCAGCGACTTTGCTGAAGCCAATAATCTTTTTCACCCAAGTCAGTCCGGTTTTAGGCAGAACCTTAGCACAGAGACGGCCTTGTTGGAGGTCTCTGATTCCATCAAGGAGACCCTGGATAAGGGCGGCAAAGCTGTCCTGGTACTTCTAGACCTCTCTGCGACTGTCGACACCGTGCCCCATGACCTCCTCCTGCAGAGGCTGCGGGAGTGTGGACTGGAAGGCACGGTGTTGAAGTGGTTCTCTTCCTTTTGGAGGATAGAAATCAAGAGGTCTGGTCGCCCCCGTTTTCTGCCAGGGTGCCGCCCTTGAAGATCGGTGTGCCACAGGGATCTATCCTGAGCCCTGTACTTTTCAATTTGTACATGGCTCCCCTGGCTACCCTGGCAGAGGCAGGGGAGGCTATGATTATATCCTTTGCCGACGACACGCAACTGCTGTTCACTTGCAAGAAGGGGGAGGAGTTTAACGGTGAAAAGATTAATAAATGTCTGAGAGAAATCTTTGCTTGGTTCAGACATAACCATCTCAAATGTAATCCGGAAAAGTCGGAAATTATTTTCTTTGGCACACCCCCTCTGGACGCCTGGAAGCAATGGTGGCCCTCGGATATGTCTCCCCCCCAGTCAGCAGTTAAGATCGTAAAAAATCTGGGAGTGAAAATGGATGACACTTTATCTATGATACCTCAAGTACAGTCGGTAGCGGGTACGTGCTTCGGGTTTTTGAAAATGCTCCGTAGGTTTCTTTTTCTATTACCGACCTCTCACAGAAAGACGGTCGTTCAGGCCCTTGTCACCTCCAGATTGGACTATGCCAACGTGCTCTATCTGGGCCTTCCAGAGTCTATCCTCAATAGACTGCAAGTCGTGCAGAACGCGGCAGCCAGAGCAGTCTTGAGACTTGGACCTAGAGACCGGATCTCCCACCATTTGAAGAATCTGCACTGGCTGCCTGTCCGATGCAGAGTACTTTTTAAAGCATTGGTCCTTGCTTTTAAAGCTCTGCACGGCATGGGGGCACAGTATATCCGCAGAAGAGTCTCTTACTACATACCCGGCCGTTCCCTTAGATCAGCACATCAACATCTACTTGTTATCCCTAAGTGTCTCAGAGCCCGCCGTGGTGGACGCTCGTTCCAAGTGCAAGTGGCTAGATTCTGGAACAAGCTACCTCTATCGCTGAGACAAGCCACAAGTATAATGGCATTCAGGAAACAACTGAAAACCTGGCTGTTCCAGCATGCAGTTTAATGGCCTTCTGCCTCGGGAACGTTGTTTCACCCTGGCCTCTGTATCTTTCTATCCTAGCGCCGGGATACTCTATTGACTAGCTGTGCGCTTTATAAATCCACTCTTAACATAACATAACATAACATACATATGCCCCAAAGAGTTTTCTTAAAATAACCCTCACCCACCAAGATGTCCCATGTTGGCATGCTTCATCATAGGGTTCTTCCCATCCTGCTGCGGGACAGGGCATGCTGCGACCGACGAAGACGTGGGAGCACTTTGTGAGTTGAATACTATAAAGTAATAGATGGTATAAAAGCGGGAGGGTCTACTTTAGGGTTAAAATATACCTGGCTTTGTAGAAACTAAAATTTATTCAATCCTCTTGCTGGTATTGTTAAAAATGGGGAAAGGAGAGGCAAACGTCTATGTGTGTGTATGTCACGGTCAACATGTTTCAAGCCATTACCCCAAGGCTTTTCGTCAGGACCATAACAATGATCCCTAGTACCACTCCTATTAGTGACACCAATTAGGTCTAAGTGTAGAAGACTTTTATAGAGTGGAGCTATAAAGAGTGGAGGAGAGTGTCGTACATTGAAGCGGTATAGAGTGGATCACTGTACAGTGGAGTAGCAAACAGAGGAATAGCATACAGTGGAATACCGTTCTGTGGAGTGTAGAAGAGAGGAGTGGTATAGAGTGGAATGGTTTAGAGTGGAGTGGTGTGCAGTGGAGTGGTGTAGAATGGAGGAGGGTATAGTGGATTAGTGTACAGTGGAGTGGTGTCGTTTAGAGTCGAGTAAACTCTAATGAATTGGGAATGGGGAGTGAACCACTTTAGAAAGTATCTGTAGGGTTTGGAATTTACTTTGCAAATGGATCCCAAACCATTGGTCAATTTGTTTACCATCTGGGGAGCTTGCAAAGCAATGCCTAGAATAGCTAAGTGGCATTACAGGTTGCAGTAGTTCCAGTTCAGACTAGTACATTGGGTGAAAAACATCTTTGCTGACTGTTTGTCAAGGTTGCATTTGAAGGTAGAGGCAAGTGCAGAGGAGGATAGAGACAATTACTTCTGCATTGTAGCATGTACAACAACCGATGAAAGGGGGTGTATAAAGGAAGAGGAGTGGTGAGAAGCAGTGAAACTGGACATCGTGTTACAGGAGTTAATAGGATACCAAGATAAGGGATTGCCCAAAGAGAAATGGATGACTCACTTAAGGCATACAAAGAGGTTTTCTAAGAGTTAAGCATGTCTGATGGTATAATGAGAAGTGCCAATTTGCTGGTGATGCCTCAGAAAATACAACTCAAGGTATTGGGGTTAGCACATGAAGGGCATGTGTGAATGAGAGCAATGAAGAGGAGAATCGGGCACACTTTTTGGTGGCCAGGAATGGACAGACAGGTGGAGCATTGGGTAAGAGAGTGTGTTGCTTGTGCTCTAAGCGATAAATCACAAGTGATGGTGCCAAGTCCTGTAGAGGTTGTACCAGTGCCAGAGGGGCCATGGATCAAACTGGGCATGGATATTATGGGACCCACAAACATGATCAGAGAAAGCCATGGCTATGGAATTGTGTCAGGCAGTTGTTTTTCTTCTGGCTGCCTGTGCTTTGAAGTAAAGTTCCTTGAAAGAAGAATCTGCGGAGTCTGCATATTCATTCTTGCAGCTCTTTTTAAAAGTGTAACAGTAAATGTACTTGTAGAAAAACTACACATTTAGATTTACCTTCGTGAATAGTCACAGAAGACTTTAATAAAACCGAAATGATAGTCAGACAAACTGAACATTAATGCAGTTAAATGCCATGCTTTGCTTCTGGGGTGAAGAGACAAGATAAGATAGTCTAGAAGGAAATTGAAACCCTCACACAGGAGATTGATCTTACTTTAAGCATACCCACTCACTAGTTGTCTGAACATTTTAAAACTTGGCTTTCGAAGTGTGACCAGGTTGGTAACTTTACTTTCTTCACATGCAAGAGAAATCTGAAGCTAAATAGGAAGGGTTTGTGAGAAAATGTTCTTGCATGTTCTTTTTAGAGGGGTTTTCCTGCAAAATGTGGAATTTTGTTGCAAGCGTTTTCTTCTACAGTATTTGTTTTAGATGTTTTATCCCGTAATTGTATAAACTGTGTAAGTAGATGTTTTACAAAAAAGTTTCACAAAGTTGGGGAATAAAAACTTTCACAGCTTATCCTATACTACCAATAAATTCCAAATATACAAACTGTGTCACAACAGAATGGAGTGAATATGTATTTTGGGGTACAGAGGGTGACCCTTAACGAGAACTACTATAAGGATGACATACTCTAATCATATGTGAACCCTCATTTAAAATATGCTCAGTTCCTAAATTCACAGCTCCCAAACCCAAACAGATTGGCTAGAAGGCCTCAAGTGGTCAGAGATGAAGCTCGTGCAGGGTCTGCATCAGAAATCGTTGACCGGCGGATCAAAGACTACTTTTGGCAGAGGTTTGTCCCAGATCAAAGGGTCACGAGATAGGAATCGTCAGTGGAGGCTCAGGTGTATCGAGGGTGGTTAATATATGCAAACCATTCCCTTCGCATAGGAGTTCGATGGGCGCAATCATAACTAAATAAGAAATCCTACTGCCATCTCCAGATAATTATATTTTATGAAAAACTTAACACACTTTGCTTTTGGAGTTTTATATAGCGCGAACTAGACCTGGAGGTATCAGAGCGATTTACATGAGCACCAGTTACCTTACAGACGAACACATTCATTTTTTGTTACGCACGGGGAGATTAAGTGATTTGCCCAGAATCACAGAATGTTGAGCCTCTCTGCCGAGACTCGAACCCGGTTCCCCAGCTTCGAAAGGTCGACCGCCCTAGCCGTTAGGCCACATTCTCTTTGAAAACAAAGGGGCATATTCTCAAGGACTCATCGCCGATTTAGCCGCACTTTTCCGCCACGAAAGTGGCGATAGATTTATCGCCCTAGTCACAAGCCTGCGCTAACAGCCGACATCCTCAGTTTTCCTGCGATAGCTGGCGTTAAAAATATCGCCAAGGCTGACAGCGACAACTAACGCTAATCATATGCAGAGTAGGCATTCCCGTGCAAAAACTCACGAAAACACCACTTCGCGATATTCTCAACGACCAGCCAGATCGGCGATGTGGCCCAAAAACAGGCGATAAGGCACGTTAGCAGCAGGGACTTAAGACCTGCTTTTTTCTGGTCTTAAGTTGGACGGAAACCTGCAGTAGAAAGGGAGCCCTGCCCAGAGCCACATCTGAAGACCAACAGATGCCATGGAGCTACTAATCATGCAGCTTGGAGACCCAAGAGGGCCACAACACCCACCGCCACCACCCCCAGGACCACTCCCACCCCCAGGACCAACCCCCCTGGACTGCCACCGAGGCAGCGCAGAACAAGACAGCTGGTCCTCCGGGGGGTTTGTGGGGTTCTGGTTGGCCTCTGTAGTTGCTCCAGCTTCCTCCATGGTGCTTCTCAGTTGTTTGGGTTTTTTTTTTTTTTTTTGCAGCTTTTATGGTGATTTTTCCCGCCTGACGTGGGAATAGCAAGCCTGACGCTGCTTATCGCTGATATTTATATCGCTGTTGGGCCCATCGCCACTTTTTTCACGTTCGGGTTTCCTTTTTTATCGGCGGCCCGGTAATTTTAACGCGTACATTTGACGTGTTTTCGGGGAACTATCGCCTGTTGCCGGCGTGTTGAGAATACGCCGTTAACACGGCGTTAGTTTCCCGCGATAATTATCGCCCTTTCTTGAGAATATCCCCCAAAATGTGTTATGAATGTATTATGAGAATGTGTTTGATGAAATCTTGGCTATACATATAAGTTCAAGTTTACCCTTCTGCATACCAGTTGCTATAATGTATTAACACAGTTAAATAATCGTACAGCGCATATGTCTATGACATGCTATTAGAATTTGTATATTTGTGACACAAATAAGGTAATGAGGCCAACAAATAATTCTAGTGAATTCAACCACTTGATAGCATGTTAGTAATACTAATCATGCAGTGCAGAATCAAACTGTGCTAATACTTTGAAAGGACAGAGGTGCCTCAAGCCAATAGGAGACATTAGTATTTTCATAGATCTCAGGCTAAGGGATTGAAATGACCTGAAGCATGAGGTTGAGCCAGGTCGCAGAACCAGTTTCTAGACAGTCTGAGCTTTCCTTGCAGATCAAAATCTTCCCACAATGCTCTCTGCTCTTGTGCTTGTTCTTTTGTGGACCTGGTTCTCCGCTACAGAGGTTTTCTAAGAGTAAGGGGCCATTCGATCATGTGTACAAGGGAAACAACACTTTGATGGATGTGTTTTCTTTTCTTATTCCAGGTTCCAGTTCTCAACAGGGACTCGGTATCTGTGTCCCCAGGAGTCACTGCTACATTATCCTGCTATTTATCTTCTAGATTTAGTATTGCGTCTATAAGGGCACATTGGTAACAACAGAAGAGTAGTGGTGTACGTGCCAGTGTTTGTTTACCATTACTATATCAGCAGTGACCAGGGCAGAGCAGCAGGGACCCCCAATGGATTGACAGACATTGTAGCTAAGTAAAGAAACACAGCAGCAGCCATCGGTAAAGACCTTAAAGGACAGCCACAGGGCTACAATGGACCACTACAGCAGTGTTACACAAGTCGGTGGTAAAAGCAACAACATCATTATTACTAGGCAACATAATTTGTCCCATCCAGGTGTTCACGGATGCCTCCCCTATACTCATTCCACTTACCCCATATTTTATTCCATTTATTTGGGCACCCCCTTCCCACATATACCACCTCCCTGCCTACATCCACCAATCCATGTTGTTCTTCCAGTCCCCCAAACTCGGGCTCAATAAGGATCGCCACATGCGAGCTATATTCCGCTTGGCCACCATCAATCCCACAGTGACCTAGAAACTGTCCATACGACCGAGGTCTGTTTCAGCCCACACATTGATAAGGCACCATTTAACAGATTGTGTTAGAGCACTTCCCACCAGTTCGTTGAGGCAGGACCACACCCCCTAGGGCACCCAGCATGATCCGATCTGGCCATTTTAACCAGTGTAGTACATGGATAATAGCTGCAATGGAGTATTTTCAGCTGCACCAGTTGAAATCTGGAGTGTATGGCCATCTCTCATGGCGTCGGTTCTCACCCAAGCCGCCAATGGCTCCAGCACCAAGTCAAAAATCAAGGGGGAAAGAGGACATCCCTGCCTCAAGCCCCGTCACAGCGAAAATAGAGAAGACGTACCCCCATTCACTGCCACCTAGGCCAGTGGATCAGAATACAAGAGCTGAATCCAGGACAGAAAACAAGGGCCGAATCCGAGCTTCTTTAACATTGTGTAAATAAAGGGCCACTCTACCATGTCGAAAGCCATACGCACATCCAGAGACAGAATAATTGCATTCTCCCCGGTCCGTTCTACTCGCCCCAAGACACCATGCAAGCGACGCAGGTAAAGCGATGTGCTCCTACCCGGCATAAATGCCGGACTGATCTGGATGGACCAGAGGGCTAATCACTTGAATCAAACATATGGCCAAAAGTTTGGCAAGTACTTTAACTTCCACATTCAATAATGAAATGGGCCTGTATGAGTCACATTCCTCAGGCAGTTTGCCGTCCTTGTGGATAACCACTACAGTAGCCACTTTCTGATCTCTCTGCAGCACACTGGCCTCTCTGCTTTCCAGAAACATACTCAGGAGGCGGGGTGTCAATTATGGGGCTGCACGTTTGTATAATTCTATGGGGAGTCCGTTGGGCCCCATCGCTTTACTGAAATTAAAAGCGTGGATTGCATCCGTCACCTCTTCCTCCGTCAGATCTTTCTCCATCATTTCCCTATCTAATTGCGACAGGCTCGACATTTGGATATTGGCTAGGAGCTCTCGGGATTCCTCAAGAGTGGTCTTATCAGAAGAGGCATAGATGCGGGTATAGTAGTCTGCAAACGCCAAGGCCACCCCCCCATCTGTCTCGCAGGCACTCCCCGGTATCAATTAAGATTTCCAGAACCCATCGAGACCTCGCCTCCCTCCTGTCCAACCAAGCGAGGAGCTTTCCAGCCCGATCACCCACTTTGTATGGACAATGTTGATTAGCACAGAAGCAGCTCCTGGCTCCCTCCATTGCCACCTCCCTATATTCTGTCTGTTTCAAGGCCAGGTTGTGATTAAGGTCTCCTCAATCACTGGCGGCAACGTGGGACTCCAGTGCCATGATCTCACTCTTGATTCTCTCTAGACACGCTCTCTTGTTATATATCCCGCAATCAAGGCTGTGCCCTGACCTCTTATTACCATTTTGTAAGCGTCTCATAGCATCTGAGCCGAAGTTACTGAGTCCTCATTTTCCTTAAAGTTAGTCTCCATATTTTCACTAAGACTTTCGCGGATTCGAGAAACTTTGAGATACCATGGATTTAACATAACCCAATGACTACCACCACTGTCCATCAGTCCATAGGTTGCACAGACTGGGGAGTTATCAGAGATACCCCTGGCCAGGTGTGAGATCTCTTTAAAACAGGGGAGTTGACAGGCCAAGGTTAGAATGTAGTCAATGAGCGAAAGACTCCCATGGGCCCCGAGTTGAATGTGGATTGTCGTGCTGTGGAGTTAAAGGCTTGATATATATCAATGAGCCCATGTGCCCCTATAAAGTCCACTAAAGACATACGTTGCAATGTCAGCTGGCGAGAGGGCCAGTGGTCCGCCTTCTCATCGTGAACAGCATTAAAATCTCCTCCCAAGAAGTGCACCGATATACGAGAAGGCAACATCATGTAGTTGAGGGAAATGTAAAGGGAAGCAATGTTAATTGTGGTGCCCTTCCATTGTCCTGTCACTGCTATGAACCTCCCATCGGGATCAGGCCATTTCTTCTGTATTGGCAGTGGGAGGGTTTTACGCATGAGGATGGTAACACATCTCGACCCCCTTGTGTATCGCACATGAGCGACCATCTTGTAACCCCCTCTGTCTAGTGTGTGCCAGGTGTTTCCTTCTAAATGTATTTTCTGGAGGAGAACTATGTCAGGGGAATGTCTCCTAAGATACTGTAGCACTACCGCCCATTTAATTTTGTCCCCCAGGCCATTGACATTCCAGGAAAGGATTTTAAAGGTAGGGGACATCAGCATCTTGGCCATGTTGCTAGAGTACCCAAAGGGCACCGATGGCACTAGAGGTCAAACTGATGAGCCCTGCTTGAATAAGGAGCCCAAAGAGTGCATCCAAGTTCCCCAGGAGAAGTCCATGTCCTGGATGAATCTGACTGTGGTCACTACAGAAAGCAAAAGTGTCACAAATAAGAAAGCATTTAGGTCTAGTTCACTGCAGCTGAAAAGAAAGGATGTCACCAAAGTCAAGACGGAACAACAGAACAAAAATATGCATCATAACTAAATCCCAGCATAACTCCCCCGCCCTGCCTCCTTGCGTGACGGACTTAGTGTGCCCCCTTCTTGGTTTTGCACCCCTGGTATTTCTTGGGCACCCTAGTGCATACTCACACATGGGCTGTCCTTCGTCCTTCCTCGGATTAGTCAGCTTGGAGCCCATTAGATGCTGGTGTATCTCTGAAGAACAGCTACTCAAGAGCTCTTTCATATCCAAAATATATAGCCAGTCAAACTGTTCCAAAGTCTTCTGTGGTTCCTTGTGTGTGTCTTTATAATTTCTTACAGTACTACTCAGGTGTGACACCCAATTATGCACCAGGGAATACGTCATGGGTGTAGAACCTGCAGTGTTTAATTTGTAGGTGAATGACTGCCAGTGCCTAAAGCTGGGCTCAGAATCCTGCAGCCGGAGCTATTAAATAAAAGCACGCTGAATACCAAGGCTGCTAGTTTCCAATCACCTTACGCCTCTTTAATTAACTTTCAGACACCACTCTACCCGTTTATTCAACTCTTGAATGTTCCTACTTTCTACCTTTGAGATGGGTTTTCCATCTTTCTCTTCATCTTTCTTTCCGTTTTATGAATGTTTCCCTCTCTTGCTCTCAGGAAATGTCTGATGCAGAAAATTAAATGCTGGTGTCTAAAAATGAGTGCTGGGGGCCCTCACAGCAACAACCAGCTCAAATGAAGCACCAATGGTTCGGCTACCTCCTCCTATAGAGTCAGGCGTATATCCCTCCCCTGTGTAGGAACTTACCCAAGAACAATATTCCCCAGTGCTGCTTTCCCATCCTGTGCATCCTCAGTGTCATCTCATAAGAAACAAACCATTAGTCAATGTAAACAACTTCCCCAAAGCTAGACAAAACACCTTTAGGCAATCTAGGGAGTAAGAACTGCACATCGAGCATCTCATCCTTGGATATACAATATCCTTTGGACTTAAGTACCAGCTTGACCTCCCCCCCCCCCAATATCAGTTTCTGCTCTTCTAGTGCAATCTTCTTTACCACAAGGGCAGGGCTATGGAAGCTTGCTTGGCTTAATAATCATTCTCTGATTACTTGTCGCTGTACTTCACCTGGTGGGCTGGCAGCTATGTGGGGCTCAGGCTGAGAGATCTCCCATCATTCCCAGTCCACGAGGTGCAAAAGAGAAATCTCCTTGAGACAGGATGTCCCCTGCCTCCTCTTGCTCTTGAATAATACAAGCAACAATCGGTTCTGTCGGGTCAAACAATTTCTTTGTAGTAATAAATATTTACGATTCGAAGCTAGGAGGCAAGATGGCGGCTGACCCTTCAGCCGAGTGAGCTCTCGCGACCTGACCTCCCTGTTCACTCCGATGGGAGACTGCGGATCGGAACGCTAAAACGGATGAAATAGGCAGCTGAGACCGGGAATGCTTTGGTACCTAGCAGCACTGCAGTGTTGCGCGGCAGGCTACCGATTCCCACGTCTGCATCTGTGTTGGTGCTCGGAATCTCGATACGTGTGGTCGCGGGACGGGATCGGACCCCCGCACGGTTCAGGATGCCGCCGAAGAACATCAGAGGCAGAAAGACGCGCGGCGTAGGAGGCAATGCCGCGCAGAGCAAGCCCCCGGAAATGGCCCAAGACAAACAACGATGCGGAGCGGTTGACGCTACCCATGGTAGCAGTAACAGCAGTAACAGCCCTGCAAGCAAGACGGGCAGCGGGAAGAAAGTTACTCCCGCAATCGTCGTGGCAGCCAGAAAGGGGAGGAAGCTGATCAACGGTAAAGCCACCACAGAAGAAGTAGTTCATGCGGAGACTTCAGAGGAGGTGAGCTCAGGAAATATAGGGGTATCGGGACATGCCATGGAGATTATGGAGCATGGGAGGGAGTTCGATCCAGAATCTCAGCGTAGCCTCACACTGGAAAGACAGGCTTTTATGCATGAAACTGTGGTAGAGACCTGTATAGATGCGGTGCATGCAGTCCCGGCTGCTGTTGGCACAAGGCTAGAAGTTGCGGCCTCAATTATTGAAGTAGATAAACCACTATTAGCAGAGGGTATAGAGGGTTCTAATGAGGGGTTAAATGATGATACATACCCGACAGATACAGACATAGAGGGACCTTTCTTCTCACTCTCCGATCAGACTAATTCATCAGGCGATGAATCACTACACCTTTCCGAGGGCCCTCCTAGCTTAGCTTGTAGGCGGTGGAGTGAAGTCAGCAGTGTTTACCAAGCAATGGAGACTCCTGGAAATGATAATGTGATGGGAAGCTCCGGGACAGTACGTAAAAAAGCAGCCCCTTCTGCTATATCCATGACCTCGGATCCATCCTTTGCCGAGAAGTTGGGCAACTCCGTTAATTATGGGAATGGAGTTGATGGGGGGAGCCAGAGACAAGATCATGATAAAGCACTAGAGGGTTCCGGCAGTATTTCACTGGCAGTGATATACGAAACTATGATGGCACACAGAGAAGAAAGCCGGGCAGAAAACCAAAAAACTCAAGGTGCCTGTAGGAAACTACAGAATTCAATCCGGCGGATGGCCAAATCCTGCTCAGAGATCGCGGAAAGGATTACAGAGGCAGAAAATCGAATTTCTGCGCTTGAAGATGAAATGTCTACGCAGAAAACAACCACTGAGACGCTAACGTCACATAGGAATGATATATCCTGGAAGCTTGAGGACATGGAAAATCACCTCCGGCGCAATAACTTGAGAATTCTTGGTGTGCCAGAAGGAATTGAAGGTACGGACCCCCGGAAATTTGTGGTGAAACTTTTCACTGAAGCCTTTCCAGAATTAACTCACTGGACATGGGATACGGAGATCCAGCGGGCCCACCGCTTTCCTTTTCCTGTCAAGTATCAAGCAGGATTAACTCAAGCTAATACGAGGCCTAGAGCTATACTGATATGTCTATCTAATTTTTTATCTAGGGAGGCTTTGTATGACCTTGCCAGGCCTGATAGACAAAGAAAAGCGGCAGGCGTAGAGTTTTTTGTTCGACCTGATTTTTGCCCGGCCACAGTGGGAAAAAGGTGGCAGCTACGGCAGCTAATTAATCCGTTTAAGGATAAGGGCGCACAAGCATTTCTCTTAAGTCCTGCCAAATTGAAAATAATATATAAAGATAAAACAAGATTCTTTACCTCTGAGTTGAAAGCAAAAGAATATTTACATGAAATCAAGGCCTAGGAAGAATACTATAAGTATTGAAATTCCGGTTAATGTCTTTAAATAACTTTTTGCTCTCATGCTGATTCGCAGTCTTTAGGGTTTTTTTTTTTCCTCTTCGTTAAGGGTAGATCCTTACAATTAATTTCTTTTGCTGGTTTTATAAATACAATGTAGGGTGTATTGACTAGTCGGGGGTACAGGGAGGTTCGGTGTTCCACGAGGCTCTCCATCACTGTAGACTGTTGGGTCTACCAGCCTCCATGGTAGAGGTAACAGGGGGGGCCTTCATTGGTAGAGAAGGCAATAGCGGGGAGGTGGGGGGGGTTGCTGGTGTGGGGTGGGGGGGGCTACCAAGGGTGGTGGGTGCTGCAGGGGTAAAACTAAAAATTAGTCAGTAGCTTGTGCAGAAACTTTGAAAGGGAAGGATCGGAAGCCAAAGAGGAGGGGGGAAAGGGGAGAGAGGGAAAAGAAAGAAAGGGGAAAAGGAAAAGGAAGGGGAGCGTTGTCTGCTGTATCGATCCAGGGTTAAAAAAAAAATGGCATCTTTAAATATATGCACATTTAATGTGCGTGGTCTTAATGAAAGGGGCAAACGGCAAAGAGTGGCTCGAGAAATTAAGAACATGTCCCCTGACGTGGTTTGTCTCCAAGAGACACATGTTCCATGGAGTAAACGTAATATATTAAGGGAATTAGGATATGAGCTTTTGGTCTGTACTTCTCAAGGCACCATCATTAGAGGTGTTGCTATTCTTGCCAAAAAAAACTTATTAAATGTAACGAGAAGCTTAGCAGACAAGTACGGTCGCTGGGCGGTGATTGAATGTTTAACTCTCAATGAGAAATGTACAATATGCTTTGTATACGGCTCAAACTATGATGAAACTCAGGTTATTGAATATTTGAATATAGAACTGGCCACCTGGGCTGCCCCTCTGGTATTGACGGGGGATTTTAATATCCAAATGGGGGAAGTGCGACATGGGCCGGGGGGTGATAAATACTTTGGCAGGAAACCTAAGGTATACAGAGCCTTGCAGCAGCTTGTTGATGAACATGGTTTAATCGATGTTTGGCCCAGATTAAAACATCCAGACCCAGGGTACACATACTATTCTTGCCCTCACCAAAAGCTAGCCAGACTAGACTACTTTTTTGTCACTAAAACTCATTTAGTAGACGCACACATACAGATCTTTCCCCGAATTACCTCGGACCATAACCCCCTCTTGTTGAAACTTACAATGCATGGCCTGACACGCACCCGAGGCGCATTTTCCTTTGATAGGAAGTTACTATTAAATGAAAAGTTTATCTGTCACATGCGAGAATGGTTAACTCAGTTCTTGTCCATAAACCGAAACTCTACTAAATGTGATATAGTGTGGGATGCTATGAAAGCAGGGCTTAGGGGTGAAATACTAAGTTTTGGGCTGCATGTACAAAAGCAACTCAGGCAGCACCAACAGACGTTATATGATAGCCTGCGCCATGCCGAATATGCATTGATAGAGGCGGTTCAGGGGCAATTAGACACTACACAGGCACAATCCGAAGTAGCATGTTGCAAAGCTAGGATAAATGAGGAGTGGGCCAAAGATATTGCAAAAAAATACCATCTTTTTAGGAGAGAGTGTTATGAGTTTGGCTAGGCAACTGGTAGATGCCTGGCAAAGAAGATCAGATCTAAGGAGGCTAAAAATACTATATCGGCAATTGAAGATTTAAGGGGGAACATAATAGAAACACCAGAAGGTATTCTAGAGGTCTTTAGGGTCTTCTACGAGGGGCTGTATTCAGAAGATTGCCACATTCAGGGGGAGAGGAGACTTCTATAAAGATCCTCACAGGGGATGCTGAATGAAGAGGATCAGAAAGCGTTAGAGGAACCTATTACGATGGAAGAGCTTGTAGAAGCTGTCGGCTCCTTAGCCACAGGGAAAGCTGCTGGCCCTGATAGGCTCCCTCTGGAATTTTATAAACTTTTTTTACCTGAAATACAGTCTGATATGTTAACCGTACTTTGGGAGGCACAAAAGGGTGCTGCACCGGCATCATGGGATGCTGCCAGCATCATTATATTTCTTAAAAAAGATAAGCCACCTACATTACCAGGCTCATTCAGACCAATTTCACTCCTAAACTGCGATGGAAAAATCTACGCAAAAATATTAGCATCACGACTTTCCAGAGTGATTATGCCTCTAGTTTCGGTTCACCAGCACGGATTCATCCCAGGGAGGGGCACGGTCAACCACATAAGTAGGGTCACGACTCTGTTGGACATTGCCAACACTCGTAAACTACCTTGTGGAGTGATACTACTAGACTCGGAAAAAGCGTTTGACCGTGTCTCCTGGGAGTTTTTATGGGCAACAATGAGGTGGCAAGGATTCGGCACGGGCTTTATCCAGGCAGTTAAAGCTATGTACAGATCACCTAACGCCTGAGTCTGCGCGTTGGGGCTAGAGTCGAATCCCGTATCTATATCAAGGGGTACCCGACAGGGATGCCCCTGCTCCCCTCTGCTATTTGCGCTCTATATTAACCCGTTCCTAAACCTATTAGAACATAGGCTAAATACACAACTAGGCCTCAGGCAGGAGCGGGTTAGTATACTAGCATACGCAGATGATATACCGATAGTCTCATCTGATCCGGTCATCGCTCTGATAGAGACGGAACAACTAGCACTATTATATGGGACGAGCTCAGGTTTTAAGCTAAATTTAGCCAAAACACAGGTTGTTTGCACAGACTTAGTACACTTTAATGATCCTAGAGCTATGAAGGAGGCTACATATCTGGGGATTCGGCTGAATGCATGTCTTGACACGATGGTTCTATCTAATTGGGACCCTATGTTACGGAAGATTAAAAAGGAATTAGATAGGATGGAGGGTCTACATTTATCAATGATGGGAAGATGTAACGTCTTAAAAATGAATATTCTACCAAAAGTTCTTTATTTCTTCAGGTCGGTTCCTTTAGAAATTACAGGGAAACAGATTCAGAAGCTACAATATATATGCAGCAGTTTCTTGTGGGTGCAGGGGAAACCCCGCCGAGCTATGAAATGTATGACCCTGCCACGGGAGCGAGGGGGCTGGGCTGTCCCCAATTTTCAGTTTTATTATTGGGCATGCTTACTACAATATATGGGAATTTTATTAGTGGGGGCAAACGAGGATAGCACAAATGATATACCCCATATTTATCAGTTGCTATTAGGTTCTACAACGGAGAGAAGTTTTTTTAAGATTCTGGAGCCTAGCTACTATAAAAAAAACCCGCTTCAAGGTGGTCTAGGCTGCTCATATTGCTTGGCTCCAGATTAGGCGATATTTACAGATAGGTAGGATCAATTACTACACCCCAACTGATGCCTCTACTTTACTCCCCCTAATCTTTTCAACAGGCATTTTAAATAGATGGAGGAATTTAGGAATACAGACGTTAGGAGACTTAGGGGCCGATTCCGATCTCGGTCGGAGGCGCACCCAATACTATTCGGTCGGGAAAAAAGCCATGCGAAAGCCAGTTTCCCGACCGATCCGTACAGCACACCGAACGAGCAAGTACGATGCGCACAACAGCAAAAATTCCGGCCGAGCCGTACTCACCCAAACCAGGTCCTGTTCTCCGACCGAGGCGAATCCGGAAACGCCGAATCGAGTCGCACGGAAGGGAAAATGCAGCCCCGTCCGGCCGGACAAGTACGATGCGCTTTCCGTACGCGCCGAACCCGTCGCTACGCACGGCACGTCAAAGCATCCGGGAGAGGCGCACATAAGCTCCGAATCGCGCCACAACACGATCCACGGCTACGAGGCGAACACAGCACCGACGAGGACGACGCGAAGCGACGAGGACGAAGCGAAGCGACGAGGACGAAGCCAAGCGACGAGGACGACGCGAAGCAACGAGAAGGACGAACGACACGAACCAACCATGAATCCCTTCGTCCCGATCATACCAATATTCTACATCTACTACCGGAACAGGCACGGACGCGTACGGCGCAGAAGGTAAGTCAGACACCAACCACAAAACACATACAACACGTACACGACACATCACACACATACACTGGGAATCTGAATATACTTACACCAGCAACAGCAGCACCATAGGGGCGGGATGCCCATCACCAATGCCACATATGCACACAGGGGCCTGAATGCGCGCCACCACCCCAACCCAGGGGGGCTGGATGCCTACCACTACTACCACCCTTAGCCAGGGGGCAGGATGCCTACCACTACTACCACCCTCACCCACGGGGGCAGGATGCCTACCACTACTACCACCCTTAGCCAGGGGGGCAGGATGCCCACCACTACTACCACCCTCACCCAGGGGGGGCAGGATGCCCACCACTACTACCACCCTTAGCCAGGGGGGCAGGAAGCCTACCACTACTACCACCCTTAGCCAGGGGGGCAGGATGCCTACCACTACTACCACCCTTAGCCAGGGTGGCAGGATGCCTACCACTACTACCACCCTTAGCCAGGGGGGGCAGGATGCCTACCACTACTACCACCCTTAGCCAGGGGGGCAGGATGCCCACCACTACTACCACCCTCACCCAGGGGGGGCAGGATGCCCACCACTACTACCACCCTCACCCACGGGGGGCAGGATGCCTACCACTACTACCACCCTTAGCCAGGGGGGCAGGATGCCCACCACTACTACCACCCTCACCCAGGGGGGCAGGATGCCCACCACTACTACCACCCTTAGCCAGGGGGCAGGATGCCTACCACTACTACCACCCTTAGCCAGGGGGCAGGATGCCTACCACTACTACCACCCTTAGCCAGGGGGCAGGATGCCTACCACTACTACCACCCTCACCCACGGGGGCAGGATGCCTACCACTACTACCACCCTCACCCAGGGGGGCAGGATGCCCACCACTACTACCACCCTTAGCCAGGGGGCAGGATGCCTACCACTACTACCACCCTCACCCACGGGGGGCAGGATGCCTACCACTACTACCACCCTCACCCAGGGGGGCAGGATGCCCACCACTACTACCACCCTTAGCCAGGGGGCAGGATGCCTACCACTACTACCACCCTCACCCACGGGGGCAGGATGCCTACCACTACTACCACCCTCACCAAGGGGGCAGGATGCCCACCACTACTACCACCCTTAGCCAGGGGGCAGGATGCCCACCACTACTACCACCCTCACCCAGGGGGGCAGGATGCCCACCACTACTACCACCCTTAGCCAGGGGGCTGGATGCCTACCACTACTACCACCCTTAGCCAGGGGGGCAGGATGCCTACCACTACTACCACCCTCACCCACGGGGGCAGGATGCCTACCACTACTACCACCCTTAGCCAGGGGGCAGGATGCCTACCACTACTACCACCCTCACCCACGGGGGGCAGGATGCCTACCACTACTACCACCCTTAGCCAGGGTGGCAGGATGCCTACCACTACTACCACCCTTAGCCAGGGGGCAGGATGCCTACCACTACTACCACCCTTAGCCAGGGGGCAGGATGCCCACCACTACTACCACCCTCACCCAGGGGGGCAGGATGCCCACCACTACTACCACCCTTAGCCAGGGGGCAGGATGCCTACCACTACTACCACCCTTAGCCAGGGGGCAGGATGCCTACCACTACTACCACCCTTAGCCAGGGTGGCAGGATGCCTACCACTACTACCACCCTTAGCCAGGGGGCAGGATGCCTACCACTACTACCACCCTTAGCCAGGGGGCAGGATGCCCACCACTACTACCACCCTCAC